>JAVCKX010106053.1:0-12543 GCA_034780695.1 Lepetodrilus gordensis | reverse complement strand
GTACTTTGTTACACATATTAAATACTGTGTGTATAGTTTGTACTTTGTTACACATATTAAATACTGTGTGTATAGTTACACAGTTTGGAACTTTGTTACACATATTGTTACACATATTGTTACACATATTGCACATCCTGTGAGTGGGTCTGTGGCCTTTGCCTTTTAATAAAAAAAACTCACTCCAAGCAGAATGTGTGTGATATATAATATAAGCCAGGTATGAGCTACTGTTGTCGGTCTCTACGATATCTTGTCAACGAGGTCGTGAGTTCGGGATATTGACAACGAGCCACGAGATGACTGTGGACCCTTGCCGTTGCCGTGAATGTACAGATGTTCAGATGTTCAGATCGGTCTACAAGTGCTCTACTCTGCTCATCGATCACGCGCAGGTTTGCCCAACGCCATAGATGACTGATACAGCACTATGAACAACCAACGCCCAAGGAAAGTGTTCAATTAAAATTCAAAACTTTTCAGGTCAATATATTTCCCTACTGTCACGGAATTCGTTTAAGTATCGAGATGTTCGGCCCACGCAGTTGTCTCAATCAAGTATAATTTATATCTGTCATATCAAAAGCAGAAACATCAGTTTTCAGACGGGTGTAAGTATATTTCTGGTAAATGGGCTGTCAAAGGCTCTTCTGTGAACACGGCTCGTATTACTACTGTTATCAAACGGTCATTGTTCACCTTTAAGTGTTGTCATTATTGGATAAGTTAGTGAAGTCAACGAAGCTACCAAAAACATGTTTTCGCTATCACTGGATTTGACAGCCACTTGTACTGAGAGTTCAAAACAAGATGTCAAAATAAGAATGCACGTATTTTAACTGCGCTTTCAAGCAGATAATTCATATTTGATATAAAGAGTCAAGATGGTAAAACACAACCCTGTAGGTCCGCAGTACAGTCAGATTTCGGAATGGCGCAATATTATTATTAATAATAATAATAATACTAATACTAATAATAATATGTTTTTGCTTCATTATATATCATGCAAGGGGGACATAATGGTCGCTTATATATTCCTTCATAGATCAGTTGATGCATCAAAGACAAAATAAATAGAGGGACATTCCTTTTATTCATATAACATATACTATTTTGATAACTATCGAGTACTGGGGACTAAGTACATCAGTAAATAACAACCTTTGGATTGATAAATCAATCATAATTAGTCTCAGATCGAAATTCGTTTGTCCATTATATCCATGTCTATCAACTGTGATAGTATGCCTTTAAGAAAGCAGTACAATATTTTCTTTTACATTAGCAGCAGATGAAGGTATGACTGGGCACAAACTGTAGTAGCACTTTCCCCTCAATTTCTATTTTATTTCGGATGTCTGTGTACACATAAGGACAACGAGTACATGTTTTGTTTCTCACGACCACTGCTAATCATACAGCTTGTGATGTGGCGACATTAAAGTTCTAAGCCATGAACCGTACCTGGGCCGTTAGCCCTAAGTTATTCCATCTCACGGCCACGAGTACTAAGTAATACAGTCCCTGCCTATAGTTAAGATGTTATAGTCTTTGATCCAACAGCGTCGATCATGTAGCAAGTATGTGTTAGTCATTCGAGAAACGATCATTAAAGGAAAACTAACCCATGGCATCTACCAATTGGGTAGTTCTGGAGAATGTTGATACGGATACGATGTTGATTGGAAATCGGAAATTTTGAAGGTACCGTTACGTTTGCTGTCTGTCTTGTGATCTAAAAGCCTCAAGCAACAAATACATTGTTTGTGTTAAACTCCCACCAGTTGCATCCTCATTGTGCATGAGTATTATTATTACTACCACTACGACAATATTATCTATATATGAACTAGTTAGTATCAGATCCAATTGACTGAATACTTATGTACAATTACATGTTCGCCTCCTCGTCGTCGTCCATCCCACTCGCCTCCTCTTCTTCTTCTTCTTCTTCTTCTTCTTCTACTACTACTACTGTTGCAGCTGTTAATACTACTACTACTACTACTACTACTATCGCCACCACTACTATTGCTACTATTACTGCTGCTGCTCCTTCTGCTACTACTACTATTACTACTACTACTACTATTACTACTACTACTACTACTACTACTACTACTATCGCCACCAAAACAAGGAATACTACTACGCATAAAGTCTTGGTTCTTGTGCACTACCTATGTATTGAGAGTCTCTCTAATAGCACATCATTATCCTGGGCTCTCCTCCCTCAAGGAGCAGATCATTGCTTTCTAAATACTGTGGGAAAACAGTGTTAAACCCCCGCAATCATTGTCACTACTATAGCTGCAACATCCCATTCCGACACAATTAATGTTGTAAAACAAACAAATGGCCTTCATTTTTATCGATAAGTATTAACACTAAGATTTGAAAATAAACACGGTGGTATACATCTGTTGAGGACAAGGAGTCCTACCCCTGGATTATCTGTCAGTGCCCACTGTTGCCTGTCTGTACGCGGGTCTCAGCAGTGCCCAGCTGAGAGCATTGCCCGGGGGGTGCGGCGTCGTCTAGCAAAGACCCGGGTACTCCGGTCTGGGTCTCAACAAGCGTGTACAAGTACTCATTAAGTGGCTGTCTTTTCCCGGCGTTTAATCATCTCTTCAACACCCTTTCAAACCCTTTTTATTTTAACCGATCAAGGACTCTGTTGTCCGAGTACTAGCTTCATTGAATAAGCAACCCGTGTTGATTCTTCTTAATCTTTCCTTTCTTCTAGGGGTGTGTGTTTATGTTCCTGTGGGAATCGAGTTTCAGTATGGTTACCTTATAGCAAGATGATGGTGGCCACTTTCATGACGGAACTGCTGGTTGCAATGGATTCAGCTTGTGAGTGGAGGATTCTATCAGGAAATGTTCCAAGTGGATGCTATTGGTCATGCTGCTATTAGTACACATATAACACAGGTACATCATACATACTCTTGAAGACTAATGAGATGAAACTATACTGTACATGTATACTATACTGTAATGGCGTGGAAGTGGTGTACGATTAATACGAGATAGAGAGAGAGAGAGAGAGAGAGATAGAGAGAGATAGCGAGAGAAATAGAGAGAGAACAAAGGGAGAGATAGAGAGAAAGAGAGAGAGAGAGAGTGAGTGGGTGTGGGTGGGCGGGCGGTATGGTGGGGTCGCAAGCAAGAACTAGAGATAATTTAGTAGTTATTTTTATAATTTTCCTAAAATAAAATAACCTCATTGTGTACACTATAACCCATGCATACTTTTATAAGCTCACGTGGACGGGGTGACAGTCATGCCATGACTCGTTGTTTTCGATATATTGAAAGGCATTGTTTACATTGTGTAGGGTAACTCATATGTTCACCCACATATATCATATGAAGTCTTGTTTTCTTCCCATCTACGCAATCCCAATTAACGAATAACAAAATATTATTCATTTGAATTTCCTGTCAGCAACCGTGTGACAACAGGTATCAACTTCCGTACTTTTTATAACGTAAAAACTACCAAAATGGAACCGTATAGCATTTATAATCGACATATCTTTCAAACTCCACGTTTAAATAAATATTTCGAACTGTTCATTTAGACATCACCTCGTGAACTTGTATAACAACACTGTATTGTGTTATACAATCATAACTTGTTATTTTAAACTTTAAACCAATGACGAGTGCGCTACTGTTAGCCATGGCAGTACTTTAAATCATGAGGGTATGTAGGAAAGTTCACGACATGCTCCTGTTCCGACTAAACAGTCTACTGCATAGCATCTAGAGCGACGTCCAATAATGTATTGCGCCCCTGTCTGAAATCGCATGACATCGTACTTGCAACCTTTATACTCCAAAATGTATCTACTATATCAATCATTAACGTAGAAATGCTTATCGGTTAGTTTATCAAATCAGGCCCCGATATTACGAAATCTGTTGGTATGATTTCACGCTCAATCTCAAATTTGATATGGAGATTTGTGAACAAAACTTTGAGTTGAGCTTAACATCGTACTCAAAACAGTTTCAATTTTTTTTTATTCAGACCTGAGTTTGCGAAGCATTTGGAATACGATTACATGCGCAAGCTAAAATTGAATAGGTATATTTGTGAACAAAACTTTGAGTTGAACATTAAATGGCATTACAAAATATTTCATAATTTCTGGTCCAGGGGGCCTATTATCGAAACGAAGTTCGAAAGAACGTTTCGAGAATATGTATATTGATGAATGAAATTTTGGTATAGTCTTATACTTTATTAAAATTCGGATATCTAAAATACGGTCGTGGATGTCTTCAAATTACATACGAATATCAGATGACCAACACTTGTTGAACCTACCTTCCTTACAGAAATGTCAACTGAAGTTAGGGGGTGGGGCTTGGGAGCGTTTCGGGGGCGGAGTAAGGTTCCGGATCTGTCTGTTCCTCACCCCCCTACTCCACAGGGCAGGTCGCAGTGTGTACTCTGATTAAACATTAATTGCCGGGTCGGGGAGCCACTTGTGCTCTGATGAGCGAGGGTATCATGTTTCGCCAGAGGAATTCCAATTGCATTGTTTCAGCGCTAGGACAGTCAGGCCGTGACGTAAATAGCGTTCCCACTTTCGGCGAATGGACACACCAGTATCAGGTGCGACTCTTGTCCAAGCCAGTAGCCCTTACTGCCTATTGCCTACTGGTGCCTATTGCCTACTGCTGCCTACTGACTGCTGCCCTGTGCATCCTACCCGGTGTCACAACCTTCTCCAGCTTCTGAACATATAGGATAAAGTTCATCAGAGAAAAGTAGGTGGACTTTCACATCGCATAATTATATAAAATCAATATATAATCAAATTAAATTAAAAGTACTTTATATATAATTAATAATTAAAAGATATAATTTATATGGACCATATTTATTAGAGCCAATAAATATGAAAGCTTACAGAATTGTTTAACTATCATTATAACGTACATTCTTTCATGTCTTTGAGGCAATTACATAATGCGCAATTCCAATGCCATGAAACTATGTTCGTAAACATTTCATATTCGTTTTATTTATTACATCATGCAGTACATACTTGTTTGTGATATATTTAAAAGTCAGGATGATATATATTAGTATATGAGTACTATAATTTAGCAAGTTCATCTCGGACAATATTGCCCAATCGACGGATGTACTTGGAAACATCAATTACAATTAGTATACGTGATCGCTAAATTTCTGCGTATTTCTATACCTGCTTATGTTTTGTAATACGTATTCCATTGTCCAAATTTCATAGATACAATACACATAGGGAAAACACTGCAATCAACAAATGTTGGGAACTCTTTAAATATATAATCCTATACTCATTAGTATATATCACATAGAATATTGAGATTACTAGTTTCGGTTTTAAATATAGAATGATTGACAATTCAAAAATACATGTCTGGAAAATAACCATGGCTATGAATTACTCGACATTTGTATAAGCCTCGCGGCAATATGTGTACTATTTAAGACTATTCCTAAATGGTATGATACTTGGTAAAACTTTGCATACATATTCGCTTTACATTTGAACATGTCCTTGAATTTTAATTAGCTTCGAGGAATAGGTACCGTTTGCTTGTAAACATGTACTCATAGCAAAATCTATTTTCCAAAATAAAAGATGTCCAATGATAAAATGCATTATGCATCAGGTTAACCTATTTAATTATTAAATTTAATATAAACAAGCAGAAGCAATTATTAGTAATTTAAATATATAAATTTGTTCTATTCATATTAGGGATTGGAAACCGGATGTAAACTTACATTGCAGTATATCATCGCCCATTTATAAAGAAACTAATTCGTAGAAAGTTGTTTAAAGAAGCCAGGGAAGAAAATGTAATGTTCAAGCATCAATAGTTTAATAACTTTAGCATCGCGTTAGAAAGGCCACGTCTAAAATAATAATGTTTTTTATAGAACTACCCTTTGCCACAATATAAAACAAATCTTCCTACTAAATACCATTTTGAGAATACACTATGTTAAATAAAAATATATCAAGAAAGCATTACTGTCAAAAGCACGACATGACTACATTTTAAATGTATTTAAATAAGTATATAATTCAATCTAATTAAGATGATATCTCAAAGTTTTCCTTAACAGCGTATGTTTAAATATCTGAACGGTAGTTCGGATCAGATTTTAAATACATGTATAATTGATTATAATAATGGCATATATTAATACGGATACCCATGCTCAGTAATTAATACACATGCAGTTACATACATTTATATATACAGATATAAAAGATATACATGCATCACTGTCGACGTTGAATTTGCACTAATGTATGCTATTTTGTTGGTAGTTTTATAGTGGTGTATATTACTCCGATTACTATAAGTAAATAGCATGTATTTGTTGATGGCATTGTCGAAAATGGGATGTGGATACTAATGTCCGTGAAGTCTAAGCCGCTGATATTACATGGTTTAAGTTATAAAATAATTTGTTTCTTAAACATTGACATAGTTCGGCAATTCTATAGATTGCTGCAAACATGAACAAAATATATATGCAGGTTTATGTAATACTGCCATGTACATATACACTTAATGGATAATAAAATCATTAATTCCATTATTGGTTTACTTTAATTATTGGAATGGATGTGTCCAAATTAATGGACAGGGTTTCTTTTAAATAAAATAAAGGTATGTCAAAGGAAATTCCAATGTAATTTTGGGATAAAATGTTGACGTGTTAGCCATTGTCTAATCTGTGTCACACCTTGTTCTCACCCAAATATTCCTATTTAAAATATCACCCTAGAGCAGACCGGAAGGTATAATTTCAGCGGCGTTGTTCATATAAATATAATACCAATCAATATTATTTATATTTAAACTATTTACTTTCACCCTATAAGACAAGGACTAATTTACCAAATATCGTCAGACGTCTGTTTATTAAATTTGGAAAGTTATATGTGATTATAGAAATATACTCGGAATATATATCATGAACATTTCAAGGAAGAATTATTTCAATTCAATTTCAAACTCTACCCAAGGCCACAATTTTACTGGGTAAATACGTAATGCAATGCCTCATCCTTTCAAACAGATTCTGTTAAATAACTAGCGGGGAAACTAATCACAGATATGTTTGAACTCTGACTTATCTAACGCGTGACTCGATACGATATCATTTAAATGATTCACATTGGTATAACAAACAATGACCTTCTTGCATTCCTCAGCTTCACATGTCATTTTCAAATTCAGGGGCACACCCTAATATGTCAATTTAAGTTGGAAACACGAAACAGAAAGCCATTACGCATTGTATATACATGTACATGTTCGTATCATTATCAAGTGTTAGCTTCACCGTATTAAACAATCCTGAGATTATCTATTAATTCATGACCTTTCAGTTGTATGGAGCTTCACGTTTAAAAAAAAAAATATATTCCCATCAGGCTCCTATGGTGGTATCTTATAATTTTAGGGTTATTTGAAATGTCATTATCTTTAGTAAATTACAATAGTTTAACACTTATTAAAGCTGGTTGACACCTTATTTCTACCAACAATACTCTGGATCTCATTCACAGTATTCTCCTTGAACACAAACATTACAAGTATTTTCAGCAGCTCCTTTCATAACACACATTATAGAGACATGTTCTACTATCATCCTGCGATACTATGAATAGTTTACACAATTATTGTATCTGTATTTCAATATGGAACTATTAGGAATGAGTGTTTTTATATTACAAATATAGTAATTACGCACTTCAACTTTTATTCGCTTTTCACCATTCTCAACATATCAATTTAGCACTACATGCCATATTTATAATAATTATCGAATATTGGAATTGAATTAACATATAATGGTTATCATTATGTTTTCCGTTGCACTGTATATGGTAGTGATACATGCTTGTAAGCATACCCACTAAATGAAACTACGCACGTTCATATATTCAGCAGTGGTAAACTATTGTATGTATTCAGTAAGTAGTTCGGAAGCTTGACTTATCTGGGGAGTCGACCCCCCTAACCCTGGCCCCAGTAGCAGACATGGCCCCGGGTACAGCTCCTCCCCCCACCCCCTACCCCCCAACAACTACCTCTTGTCCAGATAGAGATGAGAGGCAATGTGAGTAGGGAGATGGGAGGGGGGACGCTCACCTGGGGGGAAAGCCATTGTTTCCCACGGCAAGCCAAGTCCTAACGACTTCTGGCTAGATAAGGGCTGCCAGTAAAAGAGCTTGGCACAAACGGTCAAGGGCTCACGTCAAGGCACTAGCTGTATGGTTAGTGTCTCGCGGCGGAGCAAAATAGCTTCGTCTTACAGACATTTAAATGACAATGATCAGTTAGCAACGGTATGGATAGATATGTGCCCACAATAAGATACTGGTACACCGTTCCAGCTCAGGGATTGGCTCATGAGAATAATAACTGTTGTGTCCATGGTGGATGTTATGGCCATGGGGTACATTCGCGAAGGAATGCATATCGTAGAAACCATGTAGAATTATTTAAACATTTAAATAATAAAATAGTATTGCAGTGTTTATGGATCTTGTGCAGTTGCTGTAAATACGTGCATGTACAATGTGGGCGAACACTTTAAGATGGTAACATAATTACAAAGCATTTTGTTTTAAATTAGTGTTCATGTACGTGAATAGCTGACATCATTAGCAAAGTTATATTTAATTGTACGTTATCTTGGAGTCCGGTTTCTTCTCCGTAGTTGGAAACGAGTTTCACGTAGAATATCTTGATGCAATGTTTGTATCATTATATTAATGCGTACATGCTACAGTCGGAGTGCTTGGAAACTACCGTACAATAGCAAACAGTCGATTTGTCTTATCCTCCTACGATAAACAGATACATGCAATAGTGTTGGAATACTACATACAAGACGTCAGATAACCGGGTACATGTACTGATAAAACAATGTGTTTATACATATAAACTATGTCATGGTACAGATATTACTGAGATGACCCAAATCATTTAAAGTCAAAATTGACCAAACAACTAAAGCAGTAATGGTTTCACATTTTGCTTTTAGAAACGCCTGATGACATGCCCGAATTGTGTCATGCCTCACGAACTATAGGATAGCAATATTTATATATTTGTATTAAAACCGATATAAATCGACACACACATGTCATACTGGCTATGATATTTGCATGTTCAACTATTTTCAGAAAACATTAGACGTCTTCCGTCCGCACCATGACTGGAGTGATAGCGGTTCCAGTTCCGGTCTACCCCTACCACCCTTCCATGTCTGTGCCTTTGCCGAACTACCCGTGGCACAACACCATGGCTGCGCCGAACCCCCCGGGACAACAGCCGCACCCCCATCCTCACTCTTCTGAGTACGTCACAAGCCTGACCGTCAGCACTTGGTCGCAATGGAGGCCGCAGGGACTCGGCTGCGGCATGACGACAGCGATTGACCTCTCAGCTTCCGCCAAGTTCCATAACTGCAGAGTGGACCAGACAGAAGGTACAGCACATCCAATGTCCATAGTAATCGATGTTTCACAGAACAACTAATGGAATATATATAACCATGGTACATTTAATATTATATACTATTGCCATGGTACTTTTATAAAGAAATTGATCTGATCCCGTGAGAAATGTTAAATGAAATGTATAGGCCTTTAACTTGGCAAATAAATATATATATAAAAAAGTAGTGGATAAGACATGATGCATGTCAAGGGCGTGGAGTATTACTTGTTACACGTTGTATGTAGACACAAACATAAATACGTAAAACTAAACTCAAATATTTAATAGGAGACATTCCACAGAATCCGTTGCATTGAAATGATTGATTTGACTTTTATGTTCTTATTTCTTGAGTATAAATACAATAACGCCATGATGATTGTAAATGAAGCTGGTCATAACTGCATCGTTAATCCAAATCTTGTTTTCAGGAAAGAAGCCTAGATTCGACTTCGCACACCTGGCCAAGTCTGTGACGGAGGAGAACCTGTACATGTGTAGGTCTGCACACGACACAGGAAGCCGAGACGCCCAGGTCATCAGCCACGTCATCGGCAACTACTCCAACATAACGTAGGTGTATATGCTGTAGTGCTAGCTATGGGACTTGGACTATGTCGTGTAGAAGAGTAGTGGTCGTGTACCCCGTGCCTCACGAAATGCTCGTGCCAGTAGTCGTGGCCTAAATAGAGGCGTACGTAACTGATGTAGTAACACCATAGCGTACGCCTTAATTTACGCCTAGTCCACAGTACCGGTTTGTGAGAAGAAGGTCCGATCAAGGAAATAGAGGAGTTGTCAAATGTTGCATTACTCTTAATTGTGAGTTGACAGGCAACTGACGTGTCACCGATATTCATGTACTGTATACATAGAATTGTCTGTGCATTGTTGTTAAATGAAGAATTCTACATCGGCATATAAAGTCTAATAAAACATATGTTGAACTTCTTTCAGCTATCACTCTGAATCTGGAAACAAAACTCACACCGTAATTCAACCACAGCCACCCACAAGCAGGAAAACACGGAGACATGGACCAAGGTATTTTATTTCGAAATACCTTCCAGGGTATAGATAAATCTTTACCTTAATATAATGATCTTGTCAACAGGCTCATACTAGCTCGTACGGTTAACTGAATAAAGAGGATATCCGACTTAGAGCTTCCTCTGGACATCGTTTTCTAAGTCTTAGATTTATTTCAGAATAAAGAAGGAGTTCATCTGTAAGTTCTGCGGGCGCCATTTCACCAAGTCCTACAACCTTCTGATACACGAGAGGACTCACACGGACGAGCGGCCGTACTCCTGTGACATCTGCGGAAAGGCATTCCGACGACAGGACCACCTCCGAGACCACAGGTAAATACAATGTCAAGGCAGCTCCGATATGTAGTGTAATACAAGGTCAAGGACGCTCCCACAAGTATATACAAGGTCAAGGACGGATGATTTGCTTTAGTAGCTGTTGGGTTTTATTCATATTTGCAGCAAATTCCCGTGGGTTATACTATTTAAAAACAACTATTTTTATTTTCAGATATATTCACTCGAAGGAGAAGCCATTTAAGTGCGCGGAATGTGGAAAGGGTTTCTGCCAGTCTCGGACTTTGGCTGTTCATAAAGCTTTACATATGCAGGTACAACTTCTATAAAATGGCTTCGTGTGTCGCTGTACTATATTAGAACAATAGTGTTTAGAATAACTATTATAATATAACTTTAAAACACATCTTGGTATGTCGGCGTTTACAAGATGAATAAGATAATACAGTAAAATAACATTTTGTGAATTCGGATATTAGAATTTGCACTAGCGGATCATTAGTTGCGACACTTATGAACATTTAGAGCAGAATTTCTATAATTAGTTCCAAGTACTGCAGACATGTACATTAATGTGAGCCCAATTTAATGTATTTTTCGATTTCATTTTTAACCTCGCATTAAGCTACGGATATACAGTATTAAACGTAACTCATTTTACGTTGCCATTGGGGAGCTGAGGAGACTCTTGTTCTTCTTCCTGTTCCTGTATATTATTAGAAGCTGCTCCTCTTGACCTCCCTGGGTTTCTGTCTTCCAGTGCACGCCCGGCCATCAGTGTTCTCGCTGTGACAAGTGTTTCAGTCAGAAAAGTAACCTGAAGACTCACATGCTGACTCACACACACGACAAGCAGTTCCCCTGCAGATGCTGCGGCAAGATCTTCCGCCGGAACTGTGACCTGCGCAGACACGTCGTCACGCATACACGTGATGTAGTCTGATTCCAAGACTGAACACGACAGCATCAATCGGAATGCATCGTGGATGACTCTTGATAACATTATATGTAAAAAATAGAGAGGAAGACAAGATCTATCTGTCCCCAAAGGACGCACGAAAAGCACTAAGATGACTAAATATCAGAAAAACAGCTCTTGCACATCCGGGTTTCAAGTTCTGGGAACCCGGATGACAAGGACATGGCATTTAAGCTTGATCATATCAACAGACTTGGTACATAATGCACTTGTCATCGACATATTCTTCAAAGACAGAGTTGTGTCTTCTTGGAACGTCCTGTGTTTGTAACAATGGTGACCACGTTGACAATAGGTTGGAACTGCAGGTCAGTGACGACATCAACTACCACGACGTGGATTGTAATGATTCTTCTTTGTAACGCCACCTGTCACACGAACCACAATACTGAAGTCACGAGGAAGCACCGACACAGTGTGACGCTACTACAACATGAGCGCACTGACATTGTGTTATAATGTGCAGACAGTGCACAGTGTTCGAATTATAATGATGTCAACAATGCGGAAAGGCCATGGTGGGTGGTGACCGTGGCATGAAGCCAACATGATATTACTGCATGGTAGTCCAGTGCCCATAGCCACTTCCTACTGTATAGTGTACACACGATGTCTGCTGATAGGCACAGTCAGCACCTCTACAAAAACTAATACAAACATGACAATAACAACATAGACAGGGCCAGTAAA
>JAVCKX010105728.1:0-12548 GCA_034780695.1 Lepetodrilus gordensis | reverse complement strand
TGTCTGTTTGCTCTCTCTCTCGCTCTCTCTCTCTCTCTCTCTCTCTCTCCCTCTCTCTCTCTCTCTCTCTCTCTCGTATATCACTTTCTTTCTTGCTCTCTCTCCCCCTCTCTTTCTATCTCTCTCGTCTTTCACTCTCTTTCTTGTTCTCTTCCCCCTCTCTCTGTCTTCGATGTGTGTTCTCTCGCTCTCTCTTTTCTATCTATATATATCTCTCTCGCTCCTGTAGATCACTCTCTCTCTTCTCTGCATTTCTCTATATCACTGTCTCTGTCTCTCTCAGTATCATATCTCTCCCTCTCTTTCTCTCTATGCGTAGGGGTGAGGAAGGCAGGGGTGGAGGGGACGAAGAAGGATAGATTGTCCCTAACATTCCGGAACCGGAAATAAGCTTGATACAAATTGGACTTCCGGAAATTGGACCTAGTATTATTTCTATTTGAAGTGTTAATTTTATCTCGGCCTTTCCGAAGGAGTGATAGATATAGGACACTGATATCGGAAATCAGGTCTTTACTCCAGTTTCTTGAGGTCAGCGTAATTATTTAGATATACGACAGCATACTAATCCCCAACGGCGTGTTAACTACTACCACCACGGAAACTTAATCCCGATATATGTTTTTTTATTTCATCGACTCAACCATCATTACACAAACCAAGCCCGATCATGTTCTCGTATCGCTGTAATTCGTCATCCGCGTAGTTCTGCTTCAAAGTGCGAATATCGATGGCACTGCCGTCGTTAAACCAGGCGAAGCGACAGTAAATGCATTTGACTAGCGACCTTTATCTCCACAGACATAGCGAGAAACGTGGCATTTCTAGGCCTGACTGGACTCGATGGAGAGCGCGCCAATGTATAAATGTACCTTTGAAGTAAAGACAGATCAATTGTGAATATGTTTTTCATCATCCGTATTACGTTTTCTCGCCTTTGTCTGACAGGATGCGAAAACCGGTGAAGCTACAGCCGATCCTTGCTGATACAAGAAGACACGTGACCCTCTGTGGGTTTTCATACTGTGGAGGAAGCTTTTTCCACTTACCGCAGTAACAGTTCTGTCTATGCCTCACGATTTGCGCTAAGTTCAGGTCATGAACCATTCTGTAAAAGTAGTTTTGAATGATGCGGAATTGTTACTTTCCAGAACTAAACATGGCATTCATGAAGAACATGCTGTATATCCGATACCTATAGTTAACTGTTAGCTTTTGTAGGTACCTACATTTATGTAACCCTATGAATAAACAGTATATTATATTATTGCAGAAATGGCGAAACTATTTCTTGTTTCCAATATTCAATGTTATAACTAAATCACGTCTATACTCTATAACATCAATGACATAAAGGTGATGTTGCTTGATCTGTCAATACCAGTAGGTGCTTGCATGTTTACTGCAACAGTAAGCGCTACCGATGTTGCGGGTTTCATCCTGCCCTAAACTAACAAGCCATGATACAAGTGAAATAATCTTGAACGTGACTCTGAAACTCAATTAAAAAACAAATTAAAATTAATAATATATAACATACTCAGTAATGTGTGTGTACTAATTATAAAGCACGGTACCACTTTTGTCTATGGCCACCATGTGTGTATACCACCATAATATATATACTAGTATATGTATGTGCATTGTGTGTTGGAAATCATGTCCACGAGCTTATGAAACTTTTCCGAGTACGATTTAATGCTCAACTCAGGGTTTTGTTCACAAATCCCCATACAAAAGAGCATTACATTGTACTCAAAAGGTTTCGTAATCTCTGCACCTGAGCTGAAACTATGGAGAGGTTGTTAGTGATCTAAATGATCTTCTGACATTAATGTAGTCATCATAATTTGATCATCAGCACCAGCCGTAACGCATGAGTGTTCGGTGCAATTGATGCGTATAGTTCTCCTATCATACAGGCTTACCAACGATCTCAATTAAATACTTGGCAAAATCCATAAAATCATTCACTGACACAATGTCATGTCTTTAACGTATTCAAAGCATCAAATATAGAAGTGAATTGAGCCCGCAATTCCGCTAAATGAGTGCTCGGACTGTTATTGTTGAAAGTGTCCGGGAGAAACGATTAAGTATTCCCAGATCAAGGGGCTGCTCCTTTCTAGCTGTTCTGTCTGTACTTTCTGTCCGACGCATGCGTAGTTACACTGTGCGGTGTTGATCCTTTGTAACTACGCATGCGTCGGACAGAAAGTACAGACAGAACAGCTAACCAAGAGACGTATAACGTTGATTTCGATTTGTATCTACCAAGATGCACAGACCGAAAAGAAATTTGATGTATCATCTATACCAGAAACCATGCAATACCTCTTGATTGACACAGAGAGATTGATTAGCGATACAGTACACGCCTATACGTATTGGTTACGATTAACTGGAACCAGAAGTTGATGTCCCATTTCGTTCTGCTCCAGCTCAAGGTGATCTAATATGCATGAATTCGCAGACGTCCGACGCCATTGTTTCTTTGCGCCAGGTAGTGATCTATGTACCTTCACTGCCTGAAGCAGAGTCCCTTCTTGTTTTGTATTATATGTATTGCTTTTTTTATCCTGTGTTTTTATCCTGTGTTTGCAAATGTACAAGGCTCATTGATGCGGTTGCTTTCCTCCTTTGTTTTGATGCCTTTGGTAATATATTCTCCGGGCATGTGCAATTAGTTTTATATTTAATTTAATCCTTTTGATGTGGTGTATGATTGTCTGTAGCATTATACATGGATGGAACACGCTTCATTAGAAATTCAAATGGACGTTTATTATTTTTATGTAGTGATATGTCTACACGTAATTATTTAGCTATGTCGCATTGTATTACACTTTTAAATTTAATTTAATCCGTTTGATGTATCTGATGATCATCTGTAGCGCTATTGGTGAATGGAACGACTCATTAGAAATGGACTTATTTATTATTGTTATGTACTGACACGTCTACACGTAATTTTAGTTGTGTCGTATTGTGTCTTATTCTCCGCAAAGGATCGTGATCAGATACTTTGACTGGAACAGTATCCACATGTATCGTATTGCTGTTAATTGCATCTAGTGAACACAACGCATCTTGTTTTGATCTAAACTTAGCAATGGGTATAACGTTGCATTCAAACTGCACTAGTTAACATGCATGTTTTATTAACCTTAGTTGGTGACATTTACTAAGGTAAAGTATCATCTGATATAACATCATTCTTGGGTAAAACTAAAATATCCTCGGATGAAACATCTCCCTGTGAAACATCATTATTGGGTTGCAGTAATCCGAAATTCATAAATATGGTTTTAAATTCCGAAAAATAAAATAAATTAAGAATGCATACATGTATAATACATGTTATACAACTATGCTATTTTATTTTTAGGATTTCTGGAACATAATTATTTTGCAGATACAATTTCGGATTCATGTACATGTGATGATTGGGTAAAACATTATTAGTATAGTGTCTCCTGCGTCTTTAGAAAGTCCTCGGCCAATAACAATTGCCATAATGTTTAATTACATGGCCTCCCAGACATCTTTCTCCTATGGTAATACAGATACCAGTCTGTGCTGTAAAACTATGCACTATGCACAGGTCTGTAGGTGGTATATGAGTCTGGGTGTGTGTGTAGACTATGTAGTGTTACAATTAACGATCACTGCCCCAGGGTGACATATTACGACACGCTCTCAACAAAATCGAAAACGTAAAACACGACGTGGCGACCCCATTAAGCCAAGAAGCATTGAATCTGCGGGTTAGGACCAAGTTACGAGACCCAGTCAGGTTAGACACGACCTGAATTCGACACACTTGCATCATTGTGAATGCTGATTATTACATAGGACCTTTATGTCAAGCAAAACTAGTGTACGCACTCCTCATATGCCTTGTATTGTGATATAAGAATCTTGAAGCATAATATTAAAATCCCCTTGTGTACACAGACAGTGCACTCTAGTGGCGTCCAAGTGGAGGCTATTCTTACGAACCTGAATTTCTAGCACCGACATAATATCATTTATATATATGCGCTTCTGGTAATCTAATATCCAGATGAATAGATAGGGTACTTATAGCACATACAAACAGGAAGTGTTGATATTAAAGATTAATAATTAAAATTAAACAAGAAAACAAATAACGAAATATTAGACCGTTAGTGTATCTTGATGGTGTCATCCGCCGACATTTGAGAGTGATTTACAGGTAGGGTTACTGGTATTTGAATACATAGACTATTTTTCATACACCACACACACACACACACACACACAAACACACACACACACACACACACGATTAAAAAGATAAAAGTCCCACCCCCAACAAAAAAAAGTTAAAAAGAAAATATGCGAATATAAAACGATTAGCATAGAATAAGTTTCGCGTAATTTCGGACGGAATTTCAAGAGGATTTATAACGTAATGGACACCGTCACCTCCGCCATTAGACGTAGAGTCGGGTTCCTTAACCTAATAGAAAAGAGTGCAATGTACGAATCATTTGTCTTGCCCATTACACGTTATCTACAACCAAGGACTTCGTACTGTCCATACTGAATGATGCATGGGTTTCTGTAACTCTAGCGGTCGTCTAATGGCATTTTACTTTCTGGCTAAGTTATTGTGTTAACAAGAAACGGAATTGAGATTGCGGATCATCTCTGTCAAATACAGTCTTCTCTGTACTTCCGGTTAATAGTAGATACAAACCTGACATTCCGATTACCTTGCATGTTTGCTGCAGTCGTGTCTATGTACGATTACTCGTATCTACCGTGGAATCTCTTGTACGGAACGGTGGAACTCTCAAACATTTTTAACGGCCACCTTAGCAATGGTGTAGTCTCTGAGCTAAGGTTGAAGTTAAGCTTACTTAAGAATTCCCCTGTTTCCTACAGAAGGGTCTGTGTTCACACAACGATTGCAACAGTATATTGACAGTAATCAAGCATTTTTCTTTTAGTTTAAAACCCACCAGGATTAATTTCGTGATTCTATTTCGTGATTTAGAGCAGTGAAGGATGCGTTGGTATTCTGTATTGGATAAGTGGTAATGGATTCCTAGATATAGTGATTTTCTGTATTTAGTTTCGGATATACGTATCATCAATGTCACTTTTAATTTTGTTAAATAACTGGGAACATCAGTAGAGCGGCAGATAAGGAAACCGCATATCAGTATGACATTTTAATAATAGTTAGAAACAATTATATTTCAAATTGGAACATTCTGATAAATATATACAATTACATTTTTCAATCTGAGTTTATCTCTGTTACGGAGACAGGGCTCGAGAGGGCGAAACTAGTATTTTGAGTACGATTTTAAGCTCACCTCAAAGATTTCTTTACAAATCCCCGGGTAATATTTGATATTTGAGCATGTTTCGTAATGTTGGGGCCATGTTCCGAATTTACGAAACATTTTTTAATACCATGTCATGTTCATCACTAAGATATTGCGTACAACTTCCCCCCAAAAGTAGTACACTAAAAAAACGTGTCGCAATCGTACACCAAACAAAATGTGTCGTAAACTCTGGGACAGATATGGTTTATAGTATTATGTTCGTGTCCATGTGTCATAATCTTAGTGTGTATGGTTTTAGGACAATAATTATATAAACAAAATTTTAAAAATATAAATACAAATAGAAAGTATCGGTAAGAGACGCAAACAATAGAAATTACTTCCTTGTCCGTAATTATATCACCAGAAATAGCGATGAGATATTATTGAATAAAAGGTCGTGATTAACAACTTTTCTAAATGTTATAATACTAGGTGTTGGATAGTAATACCGAATTGTAATATATCATGTAAAACTTATCCTCGATTAAGTGAATAGATTTTTAAAAGGGTAAGGTCATGTACTTATTTTACTCCCTATCTCAAATTACGGCGACATACATTTTATAATGGCGACGGCAACATTAATTGGTTTGCAAATATAAATCATATTACAGTATATCTAATGCTTACACACCGGCATGTCTATATCATATGATATGCGAGTGTCAGTAGAACGTTCGTTCAGCCATATAACTGGTTCATTCGTTCGGCCATATTCAATCTACAGTTTCTTCCGACATCCATGCACTCGGAGCACCATCGAGTTACTTCCCCTTTGTACCTTATAATGACGTTGTTAATACGCCTCACTTCCGGTCTTCTAATACTAGTATTCCATCCGTCTGATTGTTGTTTTGGAAGGAAAATACAAAGAAAATATTCACAAAATACTATTTACCCCACAAAATGCTCGATACAGATATTGTGTACAATACAATAACTTAACAGTTTTGTAGCATAACGAAAACAGGTAACAACGGTGACTATGCACATATATACATGTTTAAAACAAAGCTGTGGTCAGTAACATGGCCGCTTATATAATTAGTTAACCAGATATTGACGTTAAAATGCAATTTCTCTACTTCATACTATAAATGTAACTATAATTTACATACATAATTCACTATCTTGAATTCAGTGTCAGTTTCAGGTAAATGTGTTATCTGACAAAAACAAACAATTTGATTAATAAAATGTTATATAAATACTGTTATGATAACGGTTTTATCATATTCGCGACTATTTACATTCTAGATATGTACAATGTCTATACAGTATTGTTATACGAAACAGTTTTTATCAACGATATCACACAGGCATATTGTATATAAAGTATGTACATATTTTCTCCCATCGACAATTTCATTCTTTTAAAAGGCATATCTCAAACGCCATCAACACATGCATGTCAGGAAACATTGCTCTGCAGATAATTATAACGTGACGTCAGAATTGACCTGCAGGAAGGGGTCAGCCTAGGTCATAGGTCACATGTTTCCTGACAAACTGTAGCGCTTCCATCTGGGAGGCACATAAAGCCTCGATATTTCATTAAGTATAAACTCCTCACACATTCATCCTGGTTTTTGGAGGTCGTTTTTCGTTTTTGTTTTTGTTTTTTAAATGATATCAGTACATCGTTACTAGGCACAGTTTTGTTTATTTAACACACCATTGAGCTAAATGAGGCACATGAATAGTGTTCAGACATCCGAATCTCTGGTAGCTTGTGTCTGAACGAGTGCTGTCCTTTTCTCTCCTCCTTTAAACACGTCCTTGAGAAATATCTTGATGAAAGTGTCCCTAAACTGCTTGCTCATCGTACAGTAAAGAACGAAATTAATCCCGTTGTTGATAAGAGCTAATATATCCATTAGATCTCCTAGTGGACTGTAGACGTTCATGAAAAACCCGTCAATCACTCCACTGAGGAGCTGCAGTATTCCCTGAGGTATCTCCGTTAGAAGGAACAGCGCCACCACCGTCAGCAGCATCCTAGTGGTCCGATTTGTCTTCCCTTGGCGCTTGTTGCTAGCGTTGTTCTCAGAGTCCACGGCCTTCTTGGTCTTACTCATCAGCTTCTTCCTCCTGCGCTCCGCATCCTTCATGGTCTTCACCAAGCAGATGCTGAGTATGGTCAGCATGAAGCAAGGCAGAAGCTTCACAAGGAGGGCTTGGGTCCAGAAGTTAAGGTTCTTAACAAACACAGACGCAGGAGTATCTTCCTTGACGGAGATGTACCACGACGTGACGTTGGTTTCGCTGTCGGGGTACGAGGTAAACCGATACGTGACGCTGTTGGGTATGCACACGATGGTGGTGACTATCGAAACGATTAGAATTGTCCACTTTGCCCTCTGAATGCTACACAGAACTGATCCCAGCCGTGGGTAGCGCACCGATATGTAACGAAACAACGCCAACGAGACCGTAAGCCATATTGAAATCGAGTGCACCACCACGCTGAAAATGGCGTAGAACAAGAGAAATCTGGCGTTGGCTACGGGCGAGGGACCGTCGACGTACATGTGATAGTTCAAAATGGCGTAGGGGAAATACGCCGCCATGGTTAGTCCGTCGGACACCGCTAGTCCTGAAAGTAACACATTCGTCGGCGACAACATGTTTTTACTGGTCAGAACGAAAAAATTCAGTGCATTGGCCACGACACCGAACAGGCACACGATCGGAGCGGCGTATCCATGCACCGGACGGTACCAATTCTCCCAGGCTGCTAGTCCAGTTCTGATGTCTTCCATGGACGCGTTAGCCCCCATGCCAAGCTTGACGATGTCTTCTCCGGCCAATGTTATGTTAAACAGACCAGGATGAGGAGTAAGATTGCTTGAAACTTCCATCGCCGGCACCTGAATAAACCAACGAGCCAATGATTGTATGGAGCCTAAGGTGTGGAGGGGTTGTTTTCTTTGATTGGTTGTTAAAGCTGTTAGCTCGCCGATTTAGTACCCGTGACGCCTTGCATGCTGGTTACAACTGTTTGATGACAACTGCGGAACCCGATACCTTGACGCCTTAAGTGTTGGATGGGCCACGTCTTCTGAAATTGAAAAACAAACATAGATGGATTGTCATTTTGTGTTATACCAGTTCAATGCTTGGGAATAAAGGAAGTCCCGTGACAATCCAACATTGATAATCGTGTATCAAATTGACTGCTGCGTCGCAAACAAATCATGCCATCAACTACTACAATAGCGCCACGAGGCGTTCGATAGTTGCTATCGAATTATCAAGATTCGATGTATGCAAGATAATAGTCTACATTTGTCAATTGGCTGTCAACGATAATCATTTATTTCTATTATTGTATTGTCTGGGTGTTCGCATTGGAGGGTACAGAGTATAAATGTCGATATGGACAAAACGTTTAAATAGTTAATGTTCTAAATAGTGCCTTCGTTCAACAAATGCTACACATGTTTTCATTTGTTTAAAAGTAATTGTTTTAAGCATCGACATTTCATTAGCTGATGTATTGCATTGGATGATTAATAGCGTGTACATTTATAATTAAGCTTTCCAGTTTAATAAGAAATAAATCGGGCGTATGTTCTTCTCGGGTATTGGTCAATTCGTACTGTAACCAACTCGCACCTGCATATTCAAGAATATGGTAAACCTATGACAATGGTCAAGTCTATTAACAACCAAACAGGCAAACTAGTTAATACGCACAGCAACAAACCCGGTTAGATTTCCTATTTCAAGTTCCTAACACTTTCACCTCGTGTTTCCTGGTTTATTTCTGTGCAGCCACGTTAGATGTAACGGCGCGGACACCTAACATTATTTTGTTATGTGATGACTGGACTTTTCAAGTACTTTACCGTACTCTTATGCATAGATATGTATCATGAAATGCCATATTTCCCTGGAGATCGGAATCAATATTAATAGTGTTAGGACATCTATCAACCTCAGAAACAAGTGTACATTTCAGTTTCACGAGATCCCTCTCAAGTTGGAATAGTGATTATTGTCCAAGTTATCAATTGTTTATTCATTTGTAGTTACTGAAGACTTTCATTGGACTACCTGCTACTGCTACTACTACTACGACTACTACTACTACGACTACTACTACTACTACTACTAATAATAATAATACTACTACTAATAATACTTCTACTACTACTACTACTACTACTACTACTACTACTACTAATACTACCACTACTACTTATACTACTACTACTAGTACTACCACTACTACTACTACTACTACTACTACTACTAATACTACTACTTATACTACTACTACTACTACTATTACTACTACTACTACTACTACTATTATTATTAGTATTACTACTATTATTATTATTATTACTATTATTATTATTGAAATGATTTAATCGAATTTGCCTGTATTTACTCGCGCTGCCTTAGAATAAAATTAAATTAAATTAAAATAACAAGAAAACTATATTTTAATAAGTGAAATAATCTCGAAAGTAACTATAAAACCACAATTCCAAAAATAAAACAAAAACAAAAACAGTGCATACATGTACGCATACACTATTATTACAAGTAAAGTACCAGGGTATCATTTCTCCAAGCTATCGTATCTACTACGAGACCATAAGGACTCTCGTAGCCATCTCTAATACATGGGGATCGTGCACTTACGAGAGCGCTATGGTCTTATATACCGTTAATAGTGGATATGAGAGCTTTTAGAAACGATACCCTGGTTCCGATTTCCATCTACGCAGAATAAACTAATGATTTCCTCGAATCCATTCAGTAAGCGGGAAAAAGAGGTGGCACCTACTATTTAACAGCAGTGATTTATCAATCCTATTACCATATATAACGCATGCAGTGACAGATGATGTACGTATCAGCCCGACAAGCATTGAATAACGTTGACAGAAACAAATCGGTCAGAGCCATGTCTCCGGCGTAAGTATATACCTGTTACAGTTTAGTTATTGGTTCCGTATGATTCGAAACAAGTGTCTACGTTGTATATGAAGTTTGCGCTGCTTTACTAGTTTTGCATATTTAAAATGTATGGTTAGGAAGAAAAATGTTTAAGTACGTTTATTCCATTTATGAATATCGGTAGTTTCTTCATAACACTTGAAGCTAAGTTGTGTCATAATGATGTGATAAAAAGTATATTTCGTTCATATGTATCTGAACATTTTAAAATCGAGATAATATTATATTAATACCAATGAAAGTCGGGATAAATAAATGCCGTTTTGATAAATTAATCGTATTTGTATATTATTGTGTGTGTTTTTTTAAATCATATATACTACTCAAAGTTTTCTAAGAATCGTACCATTTTAGTAGGAAAAGATATTTCACTGATCCCATATTGATATATAATATAATATAATACCACCCTTAATAGTGATCCCTAGCAAATGTTTAGTAGTATAATATTCAAGAGTGAATGTACTATGCATTGCATCCAATAATTCAACAATAATAATGAAATAGTTAATAATAAGAATAAGAATAATGCTTTAAATGCGGTGGGATCCACACCGGTAGTGTTCTCAAAACGTAGATGAAGAAATATATTTTTAAATGTAATTTAAGATATGATACGATACTGCGATTCTTATTCTAGAAGAAGACATACAATAAAGTATTGCACCTGGTCGAGCGTCCGTACACGGGCTGTACCTGCAGAGTCATTTCGTATTATTTATCATCTATGTTTACAGATACATCTCTCTCATCTTCTTAGTGTGTGTGTCACTAACAACAAGTTTATGGACTAGAAGTAAGTCAAATCAACCATCCCAAATTATACTCAACAAAATAAATTAAGTGTCGGTAGTGTTTTTGGTCTTATATATTTAGCTTTATATTAGTTCAACAACAAAGAATGTCTCGATGCATGTCTACGTGATCCAAAGACACTTCAAGGACTTGCAGACACACTGGAAGAAGAATAGCACCAGATTATATTTCCTCAAGCAGAGTTCTAAAAGTTTGTAGAATGCCTCCCCCACAACATATCTTCCAGTCCTTAACTTATTTTGCTGAGTATATATAACTGCAATATGTAATTATGCATTAGTAATTTACTTACTTCAAGTTACTTGTTTGATTTCTGAAGCAGAACATAGACTATTGCATGGACTGAATATACCACTGACTATATATGAATACAATTATCTATATATATATATCAAATTATTCAATGGTGGTTTGGCAACGAGTTTAGTTCTGGTTTGTTTCTCTCCAAAAGGTACAATCAAGCTTTCCGCCATTGACACGTCTAGACGGCCATACATGGCAAAGAAAATACGCATCTCACAGACACTCAAGAAAATAAAACAAGTCTTAGCTGGTATACCCGTTGAAACTGTGGCAACCTAAAAGGAGTCTGTGTACATGTGGTGGTACTTTTCCCAAATAAATGTTAACGAAAAATATAGGTTTCTGTTATTTCTTCAATAGTAATCATGCTAATCTTTAAATGTTCTCGAAATGTTCTATAGTATTAGTTACGGTCTATGAAGTGACATGTAGGCCTATGTTCAATTACGTAGATACATGTTACCGTTACATGTACTTTATTCGTAGCTGAAGGAGTACTGAAATGTCTTGATTTTGTTCTATTTCCTAGAAAATTGTAACATAATTATTTAATACTCATATTAATGATCTAATAATGGCACTTACAAAATGAGAATCTTCGATACATTTTCCGTAAATTACCACGTTGCAAAATGTCTTGCAGCAATTAGTTTATAATATTGGAACACTATAAATACA
Organism: Lepetodrilus gordensis; assembly: GCA_034780695.1. Taxonomy (NCBI): domain Eukaryota; kingdom Metazoa; phylum Mollusca; class Gastropoda; order Lepetellida; family Lepetodrilidae; genus Lepetodrilus; species Lepetodrilus gordensis. The sequence goes on along the minus strand of JAVCKX010105728.1, from coordinate 408 downwards.
CTGTAGAACTAATTAGAAAGTCAATGTATCACACATGCCGTATATTATTAAACGCATGATATTGAACCAAGCCACTTAATCCGGAGAAAATACTTGCTTATCTGGAGGAAACATATTTCTAATAGAAGATGGCCTCCCGATAACAACTCCAAAGTATAGGTTCATCCGCAGTACGTATGCATGTGTAAACAGTTGACAAACTGACTACTAACGAAATAATTACAGTAGAGTTCTTTTAAATAGAGCCCCTGTTTTTTTCAATTTATGAATTATACAGGAGTTTGAGCCTAATTTGCTTTAAGCTTTCGTGAAAACTGACCTAAACCCCAGACAGTAGATTCTGGTTATGTACCATCTCCAGCATGGGAAATGGCGCTTTAGCAGTGTTTTTAACATTTCCACTATATA
>JAVCKX010105404.1:0-11112 GCA_034780695.1 Lepetodrilus gordensis | reverse complement strand
CATGAGTACAGCAGAAACTGACATGCCACAAACCCAATCCACGGTAACACTGAAACACACCCAGAGAGATGTTGTATCGGAGGTATTATCTTAACTTTGTGTTTGGAATTTTTCACCAATATCGGAGGCAAGTTGGTTAAATACCTTACCCATACAGTATTTGATCGTTAAAAAAGTACACATTTTCCACGAAGTATCATTGTCACATGGTTGAAATATTCCTCCATCAAACTTAATATTCAATCACTAAGCATCCTACAGCCCAATTTCTTTAACCTTCTACCCACTGGAGGCAACTGCACATGCCACAGATCAGATATTATGATTATTGAGAATAGAGAAGTTTAAATTTTAAAATAACATGGCAAAATGATCGGTAATGACACAATGAAAATGTCTGGCTGGTTGAGCTGATACTTACAAATTTCATATCTTGAGAAATCCAAATTAGATACTTCATCCCTTTCGAGAATTACACTGCAATAATGATATGACAAATTTAATCATTATTTGTTCACATTATGGTACCACTAAACACTAAAATATTAATAGGACACAACATTATTTTTAAACTAGGAACATAAGTGTAATTAAACGTTCATAAAATGACATTCGATAATTCTGAAAATTGCTTTCAATTTCTATGTTCATATTATTTTCAGAATATACTTACAACTGCAGACCACTAATAAAACTGGCAAACAATCCCAGCATGCCGAGGAACTCTGTGCGAGCGTAGTGTTTGACCACATACTCCTCCCCGACGTTGGACATGCCATACAGAGACGACCCCAGAATAACCAACAGGTCACCTAGTGGCTTGTTGGTAGCTGCCATTGGATAATAACTTTAATAATAATAATTTATAATAATAATAATAATAAATAATCTGTTTATATAGCGATCACCAAATATTTTGAGTAAGTATTATTTTATGCAGAATGAGTGAGTGAATATGGAGTTTAACGTTGCTGCGGGAATCTTTCACCCATTTGCGATGATTTTATGCAGAGAGGCAACATCCAAAAGTAGGAACAGACAAAATGGCTCAATTTCCACGTGCTGATGCTCTTCTTCATACAGATTTTAAAAACCTTTATTAACTCTATCCCTGCTGGATTAGGCACAGGCATTGCTCTAATTAGGGAATCTCCAGTTGCCTTTAGCATGAACAGTTAAAATTCAGGCGGACAGGAATTTATTCAAAATCAAATAAAAAATGTTATTGATAACATCTCCATGGAAACGGTCCTCGGCCTGACACCTACCTCCTGTCGTCCCTGCATTGGAGGTTCTCCCTGACAACACGTCTGCTATCACAAGTCCCCCCAGTCCCAGCAGACAGCAGACCACGCCCACGATGTGGAGCAGACGGTATCGCACTTGCAGGATGAAGAATGACAGAAGCATCACCATGGCGATACTGAAGCAGTCGAGAAGCTGGAACAAACAGAGAAAGTATTTCCATGAACATAATGGACATTTAACCTTCTCCCTGCTGAATTGTTACATTGTGCATGTGTTTTGGGCATTTATAATATGCCTACAGCAGTGAGGGGCTTAATAACTAACCAATGAAATGAACATTTATTTTCTCTGACTGGCATGTTTCGGGATAATTTGAAACATGGTCATGATTGGATCAGTCAGGATACAATGTTATTTCACACTTGACACTGTATTGAAGGAATCTTTTTTTAATTGGTGGCAAATGATGAAAATAAACTTTTGCAATAATAAAATTTTGAAATTATTTGACAATTGTGGCATCTGAAGACATGAAAAACATTATTTTCAAAATATGCAGAATATGTGTGCATCCAACAAGAGCAACTTGAACCCTAAGATTATGAAAAAAATTGGAGTAGAAACTCTTGCTAAACTCTAGGTTTTGTTCACATACAATTTGAGCTTGAGCATGAAATTGTACTCAAAATGTTCCGTAATCTTGGTTGTCACGTATGGGTGAAAGATACCTGCTGTGGCATAAAACAATAATTCATTTACTCGTAATCTTGGCAACCGATTTTTCACCTGCACACTTGTGACAGTAGTGTAGTTGAAGGCTTTGACCACCAGATAATTAGCCTCCACATCAATGATGGCCAACAAGATATACTTCCACCAATAGGTCTTCACCAGGAACAGGAGGTTGCGATCGTTGTCACGGCGACATGCCAATACTACTGTGTACACCAAACACAGCAAGACATAATTCAGGAAAGATTGAGCTGGAAAAAAATAATAAAAAAGTGGAATGCATAGACTTGTAATGTGGAGTGTGATTACATGATGGTGGCTGTTCACTTACAATGAGGAGTGATTTACAATGTTGAGTCGACATCAGGGATGGAAATTAACACTAGCCCGCTAGCCTGGCCTTTTTCTCCCAATGTCAATGATAAAAGTATCCTAAGGGCTAGTAGAAATTCATGTTTTTTGTAAACATTTGTTATTTGTATCATTATTAGGGCTAGTTAGTTTTAAAGGGAAGTTTCTATTGTTGCCACATTACATGGAATATGTACACTTACAACTGTACCATGTGGAATGTGTATGCATACACTGAAGTATACAATGTGATATAGGTGCGTTCCTTTGAGCTCAGCACACTGTCTAGAGTATGCCGGACAGACACCTTTGTCAAAGGAACGTGTTACACAGTTCTCGCACAGTGTGCGGGCTGTACTCGCTAGCGAGGTGGTGCAAACAGCACAGAAAAAATACAGTGACATCACCACATCTAAGACAACTCTTTGCCGCCATCTTGCTTGTGCGAGATGTGTGCGAGTCGTTCCTTTCACTCAGTACAGCTTACTGAATAGATGAAAGGAACATCCCCTATGTTACATGTCTATAGTGCTTACATGCTTAGCAGTAGATGGGATGTGTATGCTTACCAGTAGGAGTGTGTACACCTTGTTCTTGTAGAAGGCCACTTGTAACGCCAGTTCCACAGATCAAGAGAGATAACCCCTGACCAAGTGCAATAATCTTCAAAACACGTCTGTAGATATGGTAAAGAACCATTCAATGATGAATAGTTATATTTCGATCAAGGATTCAGATGCAAGAAAGATATCTATCCATATACATTTTTGATTGAATTAGTTCTAATTAATATACATTGCAACTGGAATATTTCACCTATCCACAACCCATAATTGAAGCTGAATGTATGTAATTTAGAGTTATTAACAATGCACAAAACCCACATATTTGTCTCTCTTGAAGCAAATTCCCTTTAAACATTTATTGTCGGATTGTAGCATTAAGTTATTAAGTGCAATTTGAGTTGTAATTCTATTTTAGGGTAATTTCTTTCCTTAAATCCTCTCCATGCTGAAGGCAAACGGAGATGCCCTAAAGAGCTGTATCTGTGCCTAAATCAGCAGGGAGAGGGTTCATTTGCAAGCCATGGGGAAACACGCTGATACAAATACCTTGAACAGAGTTTCTTAATTACATCCAGACATTTTTTCTTTGCGGTGGATTGTTCCAGATCTGCAGTTCTGGGAGGTTCAGGGACATCGGTGCCAGGTAGCTGGTGATACTGATCTCTCTCCTGCGATACCAGTGTACGCCCGTCATCTGCCATAGCGATGTCCAGTTCCCACCACCGTCATGTACTATGATAATTATTGCTATCCTGAAATAAAATGTACAGATATTACCAAATTGTAATGACTAATCGGCTGCTAATAACATTTACATATTCATTAATTTCTGTATTTTCATTTCATCATGTTGAATGGTATTGTCAGATAACTAGTCATAAAGTTATGAATATCTGCATCACTAAATTTATGTTTGTGATCAAATATATATAGGGTCTCGACATTACATTCCAACAATGAATAGCAACAGTTTATAGCTAGCCTACATAAATAATAATAATAATAATAATAATAATAATAATAATAATAATAATAATATCACTGACACATGCAGTTGTTGAACAGCTAATCAACTGTAGAATATTTTCACCATGTCATTGTAATGGAATCATCGTTATTTAATATTAAATCAATGACGTGTCGATGAAAAACATCCACCATTTATCTAGTGATCTAATCAGCTGTAAATATACATGTACATTTCACATGGTTCATAGTAATAATCAGCTGGGAAATCGACACACATGTCACATGCAAACACGTGACCGATAACCTACCTTAATATATAAACTGTACAACGATTGGATATGTTTCAGGAAGTTGTCCAATCATATTGGAGCTTAGATTTTCCACGCTCTAAAAATCACGTGACCAAACAAACCAAACAGGAAATAGGTGAATTCTCTCAGCTGTTGGAAACCCTCCTAACTGAGTTTTTAATTTCGTAAATAGCACCCGTAATGTTTTAATTGACAGCTACTTATCTTCTTATCGTTAACAATGGTTGAACCAATCTTCGAGTATCAGTTTAGACTCATCTTAATCGGGGACAGCACCGTAGGAAAGTCGTCAATCCTGAGATATTTCACGGACGGAAAGTTTGAAGACCAATGCGATCCCACGGTCGGGGTGGATTTCTATGCTCGACTCATCGAGGTGAAACCGGGTGTGAGAGTGAAGCTTCAGCTATGGGATACAGCGGGACAAGAACGATTTAGGTGAGTGGAATCGTAGCAGCACGAATGGCCCATGTGGAATGAAGCGTAATTTATTCAATATGGCCACTTCATTGATAATACAGAATGGCGTGATGGTTTACATTATTGCATCAAACATCTCAGCGTGATTTGGTAGTACTACATCATGTCAGTTTTACTATCATGTGCGGTTGTTGTCAACACAACACATTTATTTTGAATATGTCAATAATCCTTGTTGTAGGATGAGCATTGAAGTATATCGATCTCTTCCTTTTGTTTTGGGTCAGGCATTTATTAAGTGGAAGTGTATGTTTATATATATATTAATGTTAGACATAATATATTCCTGATAACAGTAAAATATATGATTTTAATCAATATATCATAGATATTAGGAGCCCGAGAAGATGGAAACTACTAAAGAATATATATATTTATCTCTGATTAACATCAGATTTAGCTGCAGACATGTTTACTTTCATCAGATACTGATGAAATGATTGACAGTTAATATATCTTATGATCACACAGTATGTCATTATAATGTATTTTCATGTAATAATGTGTTTTAGACTTCTTACTTTAGCAAAGTGGTTAGCAACAATTACAAATTGAATTAAAAATATGAACTTATATAACTATGATAAGACAGATATTTGTTCTTTTCAGGTCTATAACCAGATCATATTACCGCAACTCTGTTGGAGTTATGATTGTCTACGACATCACAAAACGCAGTTCTTTCGAAAACGTGAAGGAATGGTACGAAGAATCCAAGACAAATATCGAACCACACAGAGCGGTGTACCTTGTGTTGGGACACAAGTCTGATATGGAAGAACAACGACAAGTCACAGCACGAGAAGGGAGACGCTTCGCTGAAATTCATGGACACAAGTTTATGGAGACCTCCGCTAAATCAGGCAAAAATATTGAAGAAGGCTTCGCTTTACTTGCACGTGACATTTATCAGCAGTTGCAAGACGGCCATATTAAAGTGGAGGATGGATGGGAAGGTGTAAAACCTGGATTTTCACGGCCCAAGGAGAATATCCATCTGCTCGAAGGCGACCCAGAAGGGGGCGGGTGTTGCTGATGGAGTTATCTCCCTGTGTGGAGTTATCTCCCCATGTCTTTCCACCAGTAATGTGCAATGGCTTACATAATATAATAGACTTTTCTTTTATTCTTGTTATGTGATGTTCTTCATGACCAGGCTGGTAGGTACAAGTGACATAATGTCCGGACAACTTTATTGCTCTGTGACTACCTAGGATATTGTCAATTACAGGTTATTTTGCATAATATTTCACACTAATTTTCTAATTATTGCTGCCAGGGTACATTTATTGCAGTTGATTTTATGTCGGTACGCTATCTACTAGTTTTAGGATGTATTTGATTAAAGCATCACTACTTGTGATACATGGTTTTATATGGAGTGTTTGAAATTCATTACAATCCATTCGCACAATATTCTAGAGATTTTTCCTGTTTGTTTTATTTTTACGCTTATGAAATTATCATTCAGGATGAGTTAAATGCATACAATCACTACTTGATTATATTGATCATGTTGATGGTCAAATTATTTTATTTATCTGTAGACACAAGTGTAATATTCAACCAATTATTTTTACTTCTATCCAACTAGTCATAATTTTTAGTTTAATGTTTTGGCAAGACAAATATCTTTTACTAGTAAATCAGTAACTTTTGCATGAACCAACCTGTACATAGTAGTCAATTTTCTGTCATGCTTTGAATTGTCGACTTTTCGACATGCAGGAAGACAGTTATTTGACATTGTAGGAAAAAAGTGCTGTACTTCAGAGATAAACACCTGGCCCCTGTTTCACAACGGTGCCCTAACTAGTTAGGAACTCCTAACCCAAGTTATCACCTCTTAAAGTATTTCCCAACCATATCACAAGTCATATACCTTCTTAAATCGGCATCTAACTTAGGAGGTGACAAATGGATCATAACTTTAAGAGGCCGTCGTGAAACGGGGGCCAGAGGAATACAGTGTATTACCATGGATTAGCATAGGCAAAGTTATTATGGCTGCTCAATATTTACAGCTCAAATTTAGCCTGAAATGATCATTAATATCTGTGATTGTATGCTTTTAACTTTCTCTCAGAAATGTGAAGTTAATATTTCTTTGATTTATTCTCATTATTTTTGTAGTTTTATTTGGTGCTATGTAATCTGGGTTCCAGATGCTATGTTAGATAGGTTCCAGTCTGTCTGATCCGAGTGATTTAATATTAATGACTGTCATTAAAGTAACAATATTCTGATTGCCAGTGAGGTCGGAGGTCCTGTCAACAAATGTTGATGTTTCATATCATAGAGCTGCTTTTTTGCTTAGCACATGCTATGCAGAATTTAGTATGTCTCATCGCTTTGTGTAACGGTCCATTTATCTGATGGAATAAATACTGCTGCAGTATTGAGTGTTCCGTATAGAGTTTAAAATGTTATTTCTAATTGTCATTTGAGGAGAACCGTTCAACCATGTTACGATGTATTGGGGTCCTTCTTTTAATTCTATTTCCAAAGATGCTGCATTGTGCATTTCCTTGCTGGATTAGGCACAGACACTGCTCTTTAGGGCATCTCTGATTGCCTCCAGCATGGAGAGGGTTGATGCTGTGACAATATTATGATGTCACAATACAGCATGCCCCATTGCTTGATCTATAATATTGAATGTTAATGGTATGTAGAATAAATTAGCGTATTTACACATGTTCATAAGCAATTTTCAAGGATATGGATGTTAAATCCCAAATCTAGTTTGTTCTCCTAAAGTATTGCTTGGTAGAACTAGTATGTAAGTATTGTATTATAAATTGCTTGTATGGTAAATTGATATATTTCTAACAAGTATATGGTCTTTTCCCCATAACAGATTATTGTATATTGATTAAACTAGAAGATTTTGTAGTGATTATATCAGTATTGAAATTATTGCAAGTATTAACGATAGATAATAATAATGATAATACATGTGCATTTTTATATTGCACCACCAAATCTATGCTCGAAAGCTCGTTTCTGGCGCTATATTCTACATTGATGCTCCTCTCTAACACTTTAGTTTCTTTAAGTTATTACTTATGATCTCTGCTATTTGGCATTGATAATTCCTACACATATTTGATAGGATAAATGTGTGTCAAATGTAATGCTATCTGCAATGTTGTTTCTTGGTGTAGGTGTAGGTATGAATTGAAACAATGTTTACCGGTAATAGTATTTCATGTCATCTTCACTTTAGCTAAATCTGTTAATTTAATTTCCTTACGTAATTAACAACCTCAGCTATATATCCATTTGATTTGTTTGCAAAAGTCCTAGATAAGACAAATTAATAGAAATTAATTTTCAAAATATTGAGAACATATTGGAATATATGATGTATTATTGCTGATTTAATAAATACATGTTTGTATTAACAAATGAAATATATATTTACAAGTAATACTTTTGTTTGACTGGAAAATAAGTCTGCTAGCTGAGAAAATGTCAAGCGATAATCCCTGACCTTTTGCTTTTTTTATTTATGTTAATCTTACCATATGACCTTGTCAGTAAATGTGCCTTTTTGGCTAGCCTTAAGCTTCACAAGATAGCATGATAGTTCAATATATTATAGTCCACTGGACAGTCATTGTATGGTCACACAGGTACATGTATTAGTTATTAAGGATCGAACGTAATAAGTTGAGCATGTTGAAGGTAACACGACAAGTCCTCAAGTCGTGCCTGAGTATTTGTAGACAATTATTGTAAGTCGCTATTCTGAATATAATATATAGATAATATTACACAATGTAGTTTAGATTCATTGTACTGTAATAATTTTGATTTTGTTTTAGTTAAAAATGTACCATCCTTATTCCAATTATTCATATCAATGATGATCTCTGTTGTATGTGTATGTTTAAGATGTTATGTATATATCACTTGTATAAGGATGAGTGAGTTTGAATGTGATGGAAGTTTCACCAAGGATATATTATAATGTTTTCTTTTATCGTGTTCATGGTTATAATATATATTTGAAATGTGCAAGGTATTCTTATTTGTATGCTTATTAAGCTAATCTTGTTACTGGGTACAAACTCGTCGCAAATGGGTGAAAAATTCCTGCAGCGACGTTAAACTCCATATTCACTCACTGGGTACAAACACATTCCCTGTAGAGCAGCAATCTTAATCGAAATATTTACAATGGTTCAACAATCACCAGTTTTCTGTAGCAGGCAGAGTATAAAATGTCCTGAACAGTTATGAGATGAAAAGAGTTAAAACCAGGATATTACAATTTTAACCAGAAATGTTAATTTTATATTACTTTTATTAATGTAGCACATATCTTATGTATGTAAGCAATTTGAAAATTAGAAAGTAATTTTTAAAATCGATGGATCAGTATTATGGTGCCAAATTTTAATACTCATAATTGCAGTAGCAATGCACATAGGTCTTTATTGTAAATTTCCTTCATATTTCTATACCGTATATAGGTGATGGTTTTTGTCGCATTAATTGTTACAGTCTATTTACCCACATAGATAACAAAACAAAAAACACATTACAGTGCCTGTAAATATGGTTTTCCATATGCATACTGTATATACGGTATACACTGTAAAATGACAATTAGGATCATATTTCAGCATAACATTACAATATTAATATATATTATATGAAATTCGAACTCATTAAATTCCAGAATAATTTTTAGATACCGGTAATATAACAATTTAAAAAAAAAAGATAATAACCATTGTATCTCGACCAGCTCCTTTTTAGCATTTTATTATGATCCAAGGAATTCCTGTCTGCACACACACCAGTGCACAACACTTCCCAACCAAAGTCATATACCATATATCTGTGCCAAACTTCTCCTGTGCTTTGATCAAATGTAAATTAATGCTCCCAGGCTTGTAAGGTATCGAACAATCAACCTTACAGCCTAGGGGTATGTGGATATCGTAAAGTCATTCAATGTGTCCTGGCATGATGTGTTACTACTGTACTACCAGTATGCTGTTGTAACCTGTGGTTGAGCCTCATTGACAAGAAACTAGATAGCAGTGATTCCTGGTATGCAGCTCGTATTATCACTAGGGAATATATTAGTCATGTGAATGTATTATGTCAAGGTCATTGTGATTGGCTGCCCGACAGTGATGAAATCTGGTCCACTTTAAAAAAAGTTTTTTTTATTTAGTACGCTGTCATATACCTCATGGTTTGTGCTCAACTAAACTGACTCGAACAAGGCCTGGCCCCGAGATTACGAAGCTTTTCTGAGTGACGACTCCATTACTCAACTCAGAATTTTGTTCATAAACCGTCATGTGACGTCATAACCCTCGACTCACAGGATTCTCAGGCTATGACGTCACATGACGTTTTATGAACAGTATTCTGAGTTGAGTATGGAGTAATTCTCAGAAAGTTACGTAATCTCGGGGCCTGGAGTTAAACATGAGAAGACATGAAAAAAGGTCTATTAAAATTAAGGCCTGCAGTCGTTTTCAGGAAAATAATGTCATTATTAACCAATATATTGTACTGAAATAATTAAAGTAACAATTCAGTATTCCGTTCAACAGAACTCTTTATCATTCTGTGGAACAGGTGCCTGACTCATTGTTAGAAAGAACATTTCATCTTACCTCAATTTCTTGACCAAACCATTAAATAGTGGGTTATACTGTCCCAGTGGCCTAATTAAGAATACCAAATTCAGATCATCTGCAGATTGTACCTTTGAGTATAGGTGCTGTATATAACTTGATCTAGTGTCTCTGGAATGTAATTTAGGTCACTAGATCATGTTGACCCAGTTTTCAATGATTACAATGACATCTGTTTAACCCTCTCCCTACTGGATTAGGCAGACACTGATCTTTAGGGCATCTCCAGTTGCCCTCAGCATGGAGAGGGTTAAATATGTTAATACACAATCATATGTACATGCTATTCAGATCTCATTGCAATGTTACCTCTTGAGTTAGTTGTTGTCGTCCTCATCTTATCACCCTCCTCGTTAGACACTAGATACAATCAAAGGTAATGTTTGTTCAATATATCCCACCTTCAATTATTTATTGGCTGTATGTAAGGCCACTGGCCCATATCCACTGGAGATTCCCTAAATAGCATGGAGAGGGTTAATAATGCAGGTAGACATTACATGTAATATCCCACCTTACTAGCTCTTTATATATTAAAATGCTAGTGTGTATTTCATGTATCTCTTGTATTTGAATATTTGAATATAAAATGTATTTAGAGATTCGTCTTTATAATAACTACAAGTTTAATAATATTTCATGAAATGTCTTTTTGCAATTTTCTACTACTTTATAGGCATATATAACAAGGTAGAATTTAATGTATACTCTCAGCATTATATCATTATATGAGATACGTTAAAAATATGTAGGGCAGGTGGTTGAGCAATGGTAGAACGTTGGCGTTCT
>JAVCKX010105293.1:0-12553 GCA_034780695.1 Lepetodrilus gordensis | reverse complement strand
ATGATTCAAGAAATGTGCGTTCTAGGAGTGCGGGGAACGCTATATATGAACATTAAACAATAGTTTCATCACATGAGCGTGAAAAGTACCCACAGCATCATTAAAGAGAACATTCATCCCCTGATTGTCAATTTTAATACTGTATGAGGATGTAGGTTTCAGAAGTCAAAGGGCATCATTCAACTCGTTGTTTTCGCGTGTTCTAGGGGCACTGTGTTGACGAATGGGAACAAGGGGAAGTGGTTCAAGTTCAACGACACCATCGTGGAGGAGTTCGACATGACGGACATCGGAATCGAGCAGGAGTGTTTTGGAGGCAGCTACAAGGCTAAAGTTTACGATCAGTGTGAGTATATCAATTCCACAACAATTTCTAAGAGAACTCGGGGACGGGTGGTAGATTGTCAGACTTTGAACCCACCCTTAGGATCTGCTGATGTTCGCTGATGATACTCTCTGAAGCAAGTCATGACAGGATGTTAGGTCTCGTAGTATTTTGTTGGTTGCCAAGCAATTCGTTAATACCATTCCAATACTTTTGCTTTACTTCAAAGAAACAAATCTACGGACAATCAATATGTTGCTTCTTCCCTAAATATAATTACACATAGGTTACAGTTAGTATACTCGCGATAAAGGGAGATAATTAAAATATCATTTTTTTCCCCCTTCTCCAGCAAGCTCTTCGTATCCCGAAGATCGTCTGCGGTACTGGAATGGCTACCTGCTGTTTTACGAGAGAATGGAAGAGCCACGTACTCCAGGAACCGCCAAGAAAAGCAAGATTGTCAAGAAAGTCTTACCAGAGGGCGGGTATGTCATCTACTTAGTTTATACAACAGGTGTGCATTCAGGCTGCAGTACGCATTACTACACTATGCTACTTTTCTACAAAGTAGTAGTTGGCTGAATGGCTTCGTAGGAAAATAGCGGACAAATAGTTTTGTGCATGCATCCAGTCCATTTGCTTCATGCTTTGGTTTTCGCTGGTCGCTGTGATATGCGCGCGCAAAGCGGCTAGCTGGCTTGTGTGAAATCAAGCAGCCCTAGACCCATTAGTTCATATTAGAGTTATTGCCCTTTTCTCATTATACATAATGTAACATTCATGGACTATTCTTTATTGAAAATTTTAGATAAAGTATAAATGCTCATCATATTATTAGCAGACGAGGGAATTTTCTGTGGATTCCCGAATTTCTGGTGTTTTCTGGGCTCGACAAAGCCTATACAAATTTTGATAGGGATGGAGGCCTATAATTTCAAGTTCATTGATCACATCACTGACATGGAGAAGAACCCTGTGTACAGCAGTATCTATTGTTAATGCAATGATGGAAATTCAATCAATCGATCAATTATTTGCTATGCAATACAAATTTGTTTGATTTTACAGACAGTATAGCAGTATTGAATATATTTAATATATTTTAGTTTTTTCAGCAAAAGCCGCATGGATTCTGACAGTTTGATGGAGCTGACTGAGCTAGTCCACAAGGGAGAGAGAAAGGGAATCTTCGTGGACAAGATGCCTGCTAGCATACAGCAGGTCATTCACGCAGAGAATGTGACCTTTGTCAAAAACAGGGATATTTTCAACCAGGAGTACTTCAGATTTGTAAAGAACCTTGTTTCAAGGAATGCAGTAAGTATCGTCTTCCTGTGGAGACAGTGCATGAGTGTTGAGCTTGATTCAACGATAGTTGTTATATTTAGAAATGTGTGTGCTCCGAGTACTCTGATTGTATAATCAAAAGTGCCCTCTATGTTCCAGAACTGTATTTAACCTCCTATCTCCCAGGCTTGTATTTAACCCCCTATTTTCCAGGCTCAGGAGATGAACCCGGAGTACGGTGAAATGTGCATCCAATCTCTGACTTTGGGAGTCCGCTTCCTGTTCAACACGTACTTGCGTACAAGGAGGAAAACAGTGTAAGTACTGACCTGTGTCACAATGATCTTGTCTGTGTCATGCTGACATTCCCATCTGTGTCACGCTGACATTCATGTCTGTCACACCGACATTCCTATACGTGTCGCGCTAACATTCCTGTCTTGTGTCACGATGACATTCCCATCTGTGTCATGCCGACATTCCTATATGTGTCACACTGACATTTCCGTCTGTGTCACACTGACATTCCTGTGTCATGCTGACATTCCTCTGTCTGTCTTACTTGTCGTTTGCTTGCTCAGCCCCAATTTCTTGAAACAAACTTGGGTTTGACATTTCTCACATTGACTCGGTGCTATGATTTAGTAAAAACTCAACCCTAGCTGAAATGTACTAGTGTAGGTATATTGTAGGTATACATGTACACATCTGGCTGTATTGGTTACAGAGAGGAGCTGGACGACTGGGTGGAGCTACTGGACTCGCTGATGACCAAGTCTAAGGACACGTGTCTGTGGATGGTCAACTACCTGTCCAGCAAGGAAGGCATCGAGTACATCAAGTAAGTACAGACAGCCTTTACCTGGCACTCCTGTGGGAAACTGCCTAACTCTAAGCTAGCAAACTGCCTAACTCTAAGCTAGCAAACTGCCTAACTCTAAGCTAGCCGTATCTTCAACCTTGCCCATAGACTACGCCGTTAGATTTACGTTGTTTTTTTTTTTTATACAAATTCATGTATAAATTGATAATTGGGTACAATGTTCAAGTACTAACACGACATATTCTTCTGTGTGTGTGATTGTCAGGACAGAACTAATATATTTATCTGTCAACATCAGACCATTCTTGGTGGAGTGTCCTAACCGAGACGTCAGGAACTTCATCGCCAAGGTCTTGGACCGAGTCATTTCCAGTTTCTTTTCTCATGGAGGTGTCGCGGTAAGTACAATCAGAGAGAGCTTTCTGGCAATCTCCTCATACGTTACAGTCTGTACAAAGGGTACACATGGTACAAAGGAGGCGGGTGGTAGATATTCCAACTTCAGACCCAATAGTTCTATTTACCTATGTAAAGACATGTTTCAATCTGCCATGTCAGAAATATTTAAATTGCATAAGACACAAAAATTAACTATTTAGTTATTATTGATATTATTATTATTATTTATTATTATTATTATTATTAATATTATTAATATTATTATTATTAATATTATTATTATTATTGTCATTGCAGATCGGTGAAATACTCCAACTGTAATTCATTCATTCTTTCATATTATCATTGGTGTTTCTAGACACACAAGAGTCTGGACGTCCTCATAGAGCACCTGCTATCATTGCTGGAGAAGGATGTTGTGGATCATGTCAAGAACTGCTACCAGTACTTCATTGTCATCAGAAATTACGTTCAGATGGTAGGTTGTCACATGACATGTGTCCATCTTGCCACCACTTGACCAACAAAATTGCGTTTGAAATTTATCTTGAAAGAAAAGATTATAATTTTGAAATAAAGAAAATGTACCTTTTACTATCATCACAATTTCATGTGAGGGTAATAGTACATGTGATTTTTCTACACTGATCCTGTGTGATTAATTATTTCTGTCGTATCAGCTATCAAACATGAGTCAGGAATAATTGTAACAATGGTAATTTGTATAGAAAATATTGATAGCTGACTTCCAAACCATTTATTATCCATCGTCACCTATGGGTGAAAGATTCCCGCTGTGACGTAAAACAATAATTCATTCATTCATTCATTTATTGTCCCATGTCTTTATTTATTATCCAAGATGTATTTTTAATTTTATTTTTTTAAGATTTAATTTATATTTTTATTTATTTATTTAGTTATTGATTATATGATGGGGTGTGGTATGTCTTTAATTGTGTGTTCATTTGACATTCAGGGAACCAAGTCTTGTGCTCACATGTTCGGGAGACAGGGCTTCCGTCATTTAATTACGTTTCTACTTGGCCACAACACCAGCATTGGAGATCAGGTCAGTACAAATAATGTGATAATAATGTGGCAATAATGTGCTAATATGCAGCACCAATTAGCTAGTATCAACCAGGTACTGGTGAATATGTTATTTCCGATATTTCAACACATACAGAACGAGAAATAATGAATTATCAGTATATATTTCTGTTTGTGGACTTTCCATGGTCTTCTAAGTAAGGGTCGGAATATATATTGTAGGGAGGCTTTCTACCAAATTTTGGAACTACGCTCGAGAAATATGGTGTCATTCTTCTGGCAATGTATCTGCAAGTTCTTGAAGAGTACGAAGTCTGATTCTAATTTCAATTTCAATTTCAAAGAATAAAAGTTAAAAACTTTTTTTTTAAATACAGTATTGAACATTTTAAATTGTGTTTCAGGATTGTACGAGTCGGCGGTGGAGTTCAATCCAGTCTCGGGAGTTCATCAACCTCCACGTAGCGCTCGCCGTGCTCATCGCCAACTGTGATGTCGCCGTCTACAGGACGGAGGGTAGGTCCTAGACAGCCGGCTACCTCTGTACATGGGCAGGGTGGTAGTGCAATGGTTAGAACATTGGACTTTGGAGCCAAAGGTCCAGAGTTGACCTCCCTGTGAGCCCCAGGGAGGTCCGGCATCAATGTTCGCGAGAGTTACACTTCTGACGCTATATTGATAGGATGTGCTGTCTGTATAGTGGTTTCCCGCAGCGACGTTAAACTCTATATTCACTCACTCACTCACTGTATAGTGGTAATTCATCCTTGGTCTGTCAGTACCAGCTTCCCGCAGCGACGTTAAGCTCCATAATTCACTCACTCAGTACCAGCCAGTGCTCGTAGGTTTACTGCAATATTCAGTGCTACAGATTTTGCGGGTTTTTTCCTGCCCTAAACTGACAAGCCGTGATTTAAGTGAAAGAATATAGAAAGCGTATCCTAGCTCTAACAAAGACTTAAAAAAATATATATATAAAGATATAGCAAATTAATATTCCAAGTGACGAATTCCGCTGACTTTTCTTTATCACTTTTATTTTCCAGATTGTGAAAAGTTTCCCCCACTCAAGCCTAAGACAGTATTTCCTAATGTGTTTCTAAAAATGTCGACAGACATGGAGAAATACGTCTTCGGTTCCGAGTCGTTCCGATATCTAAGGGAGGTAAGTCCTTCAAAGTACCTTACTTACACGTATTCAGGCGATGACCACCGATTTCTAATCTTTTCGAGACCATTGGCTGTATCGACGTGTGTAGCTTTTTATGATGATTGTCATACTTGTGTTAATGTTGTGTTTTGTTTGTCCAGGTTGTGCAGGCCGTCAGGGAACTAATTGTTAGCAATGTGACCATCACGGACATGCTGATGTACTGCAGCTTCTGTAACAAAACCTTCAGCATGTGTCTGGTCAAACACCTCATGGTCAGTAGACATAGTAAAGCATACATAAAATATCTTAATTGAAGCATACATAAAATATATATTAATTGAAGCATGCATAAAATATTATTTTAATTTTATGGTTTAATTTAACATGGTAATATATACTTTGAAAGTACAGTAGATTCATACCTAACAGGGCTCTGGACTAACATATGCCCGACGTACATATGATCAGAGGCCTGTTCAGAAGGGTGAGTTATCGCGTGACGTCACTTATGAATGATGAAGGTTGCTAAGGCGATTTCACGCGAGCACTCGCGGGTTCGCAGCCTCCTGAACAGGCCTCTGGACTAACATATGCCTTTGCAACTTGCCCTGACTACCATAACCATGTGGGGAAAGTAACTCAAAATGTTAGTCTGGAGCCCTGCCTAAACAGACTTTTATGAGTTGGAAGATTTTTGTTCATAAGCTGTTTCTGTTCTGTTTTAGTCATGATTGCCTGGTGACATACATTAATTATTGCACATGCTTTCAGATGCAGTATTTAAATACACCCTCCAATGAACTGAAGCCAATCTTCACATTGCTCACGGAAATCCTGGTAAGTTTCCACTCCTAGGTGGGTCGGCTTAACACAAAATTTGCCCATATCAATTTCATTCAATTCAATTCATGTTTATCGTACCTAGTGTAAATATATCTTGTTTTGGGGTCTATGCTTGCAGCTGTTAAATTGTTTGTCTGTTGTTGCAGTTGTTGGAGGATCCTCTACAGCTGACCAGGATCAAGTGGGTGATTGACGGCCACACTGACGACGGTGGACACAAATTCGAAGGACTCATTGGTAGATTTATTAAATATTTGAAACTAGTTTATAATCTAAAATGGGGGATGTTCAAGTATGATTGAAGTTTATTAGAAATTGCATTGGAGTTCAAACTGAATATTTTCATCCATATTTATTTATTTTTATCACATCGAGAATACTGGCGTTATTGTATCCTAACAAATCTGAAATTACTCAATAAGACTAAGGCGGCATACCACAGTTTATCATTACCAACAGTGGGCGTATAGTCCATGGAAAAAGTACGTTTTGCACATGTTCCATTGTCTGTGCCCTAGTGTTGTTGTATGTTACGTAATATGAGTGGTATTTTCTTCCAAATGAAGTGGGTTCCATGCAGTTTAATTGCAATTTTAAAATATATCACTACACCTGTATGTGAGGAAGGCGTATGGTCACTTGCTTTATCATGACTCTTGAAATGGCTAATTGCATTGTTGCGTCTTCCAGCAACAATACGTCTGAACCACATGTCTGACAGCCGACGCTCGTACCAGTGTATAAAGTTCCTCGTCTCCGTTAGCAACCAGTGCTGTGTTCTCAAAGACTATCTGCTGAAGACGCCCACCAAGTGGCAGTGGGCCGTTAACTGGCTGAAGAAAAAGGCACGGCACTGTACCTTTAAAAATCTCATATTTAACCCATGCCATGCTAATGTTAAGCGCATGTGAGCAGCCTAGCTGGAACTCAGCGCTATATAAATAGATTACTTTTCGCTATATAAATAGATTATTTTTATTCATATATTAAAAAAAATCTTTTTTATTTGATTTGACAATCTGCCTTTAAAGTAATTATTGAATTTTAGACAGAATATTTTACATACTGCAATTCATGGTATGTTTGTTTGTAAATTTGTGTGTGTGTGTGTGTTTGTCTAGATGACGGAGCACTACTGGAGTACCACAAGTTCTGCTGGATTGTCCAATGAGGACTCAAACAGGAAATCCTTCCAGAGGACGCAGAGTGCCCAGGTAGGACCACAATTCTGAGTAGGACCACAATTCTGAGTAGGACAGTATTTCTGAGTGTTAACCTTTCTGATACAATCATGATATGATGCACCATCTGTAGAGTGGCTATGCAGTTATCATCCTTGGTCTAGTCAGTACCAGCCGGTGCTCGCAGGTTTACTGCAACATTCAGCGCTACGGATGCTGCAGGTTTCCTCCTGCCCTAAACTGACAAGCCGTGATAGGAGTGAAAGAATCGTGAAATTGGCTCTAAACCTCAATTAAAAACAAAAATACATCTCATAATAACTAAGTATTATTTCTCTCGAAGCTTTCATATCCACTATTATATGAGACCATAGGTGCACGATTCCCATGTAATGTATTTGGAAATTGCTACGAGAGTACTGTAGAGCTTCAAGAAACAATACCCAGATGTTATCAACTTGTTACATGATTGTATTGACTAATTACATGAACTCATTCGTCCTCAGTACACACTCCAAGAAGCCACGGCACTTCTGACCGAGCTGGAGACCAGCGACAACCCCGTAACCGACGTCACCATGACGACGTCGGACAAGGACGCCTCGGCCGCGGCGGCAACGAAGACGTCGGAGGACGGCGGTCAGGTCGTCGAGGCCCCCACTGCCGACCCCAAGAAGACGGACATAGACAATAGCAGCTCCTCCACCAATACCAGTTGATGACTGCTATGGGCCGCAGTCTGTTTCAGGCATAGTGCTAACAATCTGCTGTTGTGGGTTTCTGCCAGAAAGTGCCAACATTTGTACAAGAAAACTTGCATCAATATACAGGACAGTTTCTAGCCGGTGAAATATATGCATAAAAACTGACTTTGCTGAAATGTTCGACAATTCGATGCAATTTAATATAAATTAGCAATTTCTGTCTGTGACCAAAATGAAATACCAATGTGTGTGAGTTGGTGCGTCTGCAAAACCATCGAGTATTTTGATGAAATTCAAGAACTGAAAGTTGTCTGCTTTATGTGTGAGAGACAATGATGGACGTACAGATGAACAGACAACTCTGGCGTGTGACGACTGGTGCCTTATTCACGTCACAACATACTTATTCTTGTCTCTCCCATGTAGTCTGTCTGTATCCCTGTCGCAACTGTCATTCGTATCGAGATCCGAATAATATATACATACATACCCAGTGTGACACCATGAGAGAAAAGTCATAATATGTTATGTGTGTCCTTAACCTTGGGGTCTGTTCCCGAGCTCCACTCTTGTTATGCAGGGTATCGTTTCTCGAAGCTTTCATATCCACTATGAAACCATAGCTCTCTTGAAAGTGCACGATCCCTGTATTAGAGATCGCTACGATCGTCCTTATGGTATTGTAGTAGATAGGAGAGCTTCGAGAAACGATACCCAGGTGAACTTAACCAAAGTATATTATGCATGTTGAGGAGTATATACAGCTATAGTGTCGGTTTCTTTCCTTTACTTCATTGAAAACCAAATAGATTTTGATTACATTAGTGGATTATTGGTGCCATTTGATGTTTTGTTTTGGTATTATTATCTTGTTTGCAGTAAGAGTAGATTTGTAATAGGATTAATTTTTCTTTTGAAAAGAAAGTTCCATGTATTACACCAAATCGTGAGGTGTACATCAGACTTGGCTTGTTAATACTGTAACAAATAAAACAGTTAACAGATTGAAAGGGCTCAACTTAATGAATAAAACAAATAGCAAAATCTTTTCAATGAAAGGAGTAGAATATAAATGTAAGCTGAGAAAATGCATGGTAGAGTAGGGAAATTTATGTTACAATTTGAAAATATGGAATATATTTATTTAATGATGTTGATATATATGTTAAGAACTCGTGGTCATGATGAAGAAGAAAATGTAATACACTTTACTGAGAAACTGTCTGTAATGTACATCCTGGGATGCGACACATGTCAATCAACTGTACATATATTGGTTGCTCAGCAACCAGGATGAGCTTTATGCCAACAGTGGTAAAGGTTGGGGGGTGGGGGGAGGGGTAAGGTAGGGGGGAGAGTGGTGTCTTGATAAACCTCTGTTGCATGTGTGTCTGTCTTTCAGTGGGTCAAAGTTATTTAATCTCATTCGTATGAACCCAGATGTGGGTCAAGGTTACTTCATCTTCTTCATGTGAACTTAAATGTAGGTCAAGGCCACTTAATTGTGATCATTTTTGAAAATAGTATGTAAATTGAAGTGTAATAATGTATGCAGTTACTGGGAAGTGTTATACACACATATTCTGTGAAACATTTATCATTGAAATATTTAAAAAGCCCATTCGCTGTCTCATTGGATCTGCGTATGTCTGTGACATTATCAAATCTTATTAGGAAGTTACTAGCATTTTACATTATGTCATACACAATCGGTTGTTTGTCATTCTAGTGATATTTTTGCTTATGTTGATTTTATATGATATAGCATATTTTATTTGAGAGATATCATTATTAGAATTAGAAATCAAAATGTCCTTGTCTTCATTATTATTCAACCATGTAAAATAATAATTGAAGCCAAGATGTAACGGATGACTAAATAAGGTCAATACAAATGACACTTAATTTAATAGTTTCACTGTCTTTATTTGATGTATATGTAGGCAAATTCTAGTGTGCTGTTGTCTCCCTTTACAACAGAGAAGTGGTTCTTCTTGAGGGTTAAATGAATTAAGAACTTTTGTTTCTACATTTCTCTAAATGTCTCCCAATTACATGGTCCTTAGGTACTTCTTTGTAATAATGGTTATTGCAGATGGATGAAAGATTCCAGACAACAAGCACTAATTCAATTAACTTTGTAATAATAATTGGTCATTGTACGCAGCAACAACATAACGCAAGAAATCACTCAATAATTGCTTGCTGCATTTCACCATTTGTAAATGACAATATTGAAATAATTGCTCTGTTACATTCTGAGGTGCCTCCAACAGAAAAAAAGGTTAACTTTAAATTATGTTGTACAATTAAAGACCCAGTCTTGTCATAATGACCTACTTTTAAATGTACATCATTAATTTTTACATATTTGTAAGGCTGCTACTGTTATGTTTTTGTGGCTGATGTGTTGGACATGACTTCAAATTGTAATGTTCTCAGTATAAATCAACAATAGGCAGAAACTATATGCAACCAAGTACATTACACTTTCTGGCGTTATTGTTTGGGATTGGTGTATGGCTGAAAATGTTTATGATTGTGCTATTGAATATTGTGTTTGTATGTATGTGTGTGTCTGTCTGTATGTGTGTGTGTCTGTCTGTGTGTGTGTGTGTGTGTGTGTGTGTGTGTGTATGTGCGTGTGTCAGTGTGTCAGTGTGTGTGTATGTACGTGAATGCTGTTGCATACACATATATTTGAAGCATGATCTCCACTATTCTATTTATGCTATCTATATCTTAACTTTATCCTAACTTTACCGAACTACGCAAGGAGCTCATGTGGAGTCCTACATGTTCAATTTCCAGATTATCTTTGAATATGTACCAATGTTACTTCTTTATTTAATATTGCTACACACGATACTTTCCTTGTTCTGTCATCTGAGTAATATACATCTTGAGTAGACATGGTTATACACACACATCTCTGAATAATTATAATAGTTTTAATGGCATATATACTACTATTGCATTATAAGCATTACAATTAATATTCTTTATTATAATTATTATAATGACATTAAGATATTATTTATTATCATTATTCAGAGTCTTGTGAGTTATTGCTGCCATGGATGCATGTTCAACTATAATGTGAATGTACAGCTCTTTCACTGCAAGGTGAGAGATCTGTGCAAGATAGATATATTAATTATTAATGATTTACACCATTGTTGTCATCGATAACCAAACGTTCATTTAAGGGACAGGTTGATTAAATAAATCATCTCCGTTTTCATGTATTCTGTTCCTTTCAATTGCAACTGTTTTTACCCGCTTTCTCGTTGTTTCCATTTATTTAACTCTACCTTTTCAACATATTTTTAAATACTTCTGACATTCCTGTAAGCTAAATTAATGTCAGATTGTACTAAATTATTTGGGAAGTGTTTGGGAATGTTGGAAGTTATTACACTATACATTAATTTTTAGTAAAATGATATTAAATTTGAGAGATGATAGGATCGATTGGAACATGGTTTTCACGTCACACTCGAGGGTTGATGTGAATATAGGTGAAGTCGGCTGGCTTTCTCGGTAGAAAACTGTGACACTAACAATTTCTATCGATTTCTTTGAAGTCGGATACCAATTGCTCTCATTGCATGCTTAGGTGGAAACGTTAACCCCACTGGTGCTATCAGTATATCTATCTATACAGCACTTGTGGTTGTCACTTCAGGGAGGTTAATATATTGTGCTTCACAGAAGGGTTATATAAATCAAGGCATTTGCGATGCTTTCATCTATGGTAGGAAATTACATAAATCCTAATTGGAATATAGAATATATATATAGAATATAGAGAGCATAGAACAATTGTAGCGCTACAAGAATGGAATCTTTCACCCATTTGCGAAGATAGCGCTACAAGATTCATTACATTAAACGGATATGAGTTTTGGTAGTCATGGTTTGTAGCGCTACAATTGCTCTGTGGAACGTGACCTGATCAAACCCTTTCGTGAAACACACCAGAGGCCTGTTCAAGTTCCACTACTTTTTGCTACATACTAGTAGCCTACTGAAGCCGTTCAGCCAGCAACAATATACTGCTGGCTGAACATATGCTATGTATGAACTATTTTTGCTACGGGTCTGTACCACATATTATTTGTAGCAAGATGGATTGTGCGCATGTGCAAAGCGATACACGAAACCATTCAACAAACTGCTATATTAGTAGCAAAAGCAGCGCAGCTTGAACATGTAAAGTATTCCTCTAGTTATGGAGAGGTTACTGGAAATGTATACCGAAGTAGTGGAAACTGGTAGAAAACACATCTTGCTTTCACATCAATTTTTTTTTCACCCACCATATTTCGTGGTGGTAATTTCATTGGAAAGAAAAATGCATACACATTGTTAAAACTCTTTCTTATGGAGTTGTCTCCCCTTCCCCTTCCCCTATTTAAGTGTGGCAAGAAAAAGTTCAATGTACAGATCTTTATCAAGACCATCTCAATGATTGTATATAACCTCTTGTTACCTGTTGATCAACATGTTTTGTACATTTATTATACTGTTACAAGAATAAATACATTTTTACTTCGCAATGACTTATTTCTGGTCTCCATGGTGCTGTATGTTGCAGTACTCCTGCGAGTATCTGCTGGTACTGACAAACCAAGGATGTTAACACTAGTACTGACAAACCAAGGATGTTAACCCTGGTACTGACAAACCAAGTATGTTAACACTAGTACTGACAAACCAAGTATGTTAACACTAGTACTGACAAACCAAGGATGTTAACACTAGTACTGACAAACCAAG
>JAVCKX010105187.1:0-12554 GCA_034780695.1 Lepetodrilus gordensis | reverse complement strand
CCTGCCTTAAACTGACAAGTCGTGATATTAGTGAAAGATTCTAGAAAGTGACTTTAAACCCCAATACAAAAAAAAAATACACAAAAATTGTAACACACCCTCGTAACACACCCTTGTAACACACCTTTATAACACACCTTTGTAACAGACCCTTGTAATACCCTTTTAACACACCCTTGTAACACACCTTTATAACACACCCTTGTCACACACATTTATAACACACCCTTGTAACACCCTTGTAACACACCTTTATAACACACCCTCGTAACACACCCTTGTAACACACCCTCGTAACACACCCTCGTAACACACCCTCGTAACACACCCTTGTACTACCTGACAGCCAGAACAGAACAGGGGCATACTCTTGAAATGTTCTTACAAACTTCGTAGCCATACTATAGAAACATTAAGAATTGTTCTTAGAATTGTTCTTAGTTTGTAAGAATGTTTCGAGAATAGGCCCCAGAACTTTTATTCTGAGAACCAGGACATAATTATGAGGTACAAATATGAATTGCAGAAAGGAACATGGTAGTCATGTACAGGGATTTGCTTGGAAGCTTCAGTGAAGTGTAAAACTGATGAAGTACAGTGGAACATGACATTACACTTACTCAGTTATTAGGATTGTGTTTCCAGGTCTGCACCTGTGGGACCATCTGCATCTGCATGAGTGCTGCTATGACTGTAGCTGGTTCTACTCTCGTATTAAGCACATGTACATACAAATACTCTGAGAAAACTGGCATTAAACCCTTAATGCTATCACATAAGTTTAGCTGGGTGCACCTAATCCACCCCAGATCATGCCGTGATCAATGTTGTAACAGATGTTGGCATTAATCCTACCAACTTATCTCATGTGTCTGGTCCTACCTATCTCATACCTACACTCGTGTGTATTTACTCACAGATTTTCTAATGTAGATTTGCAATCTGTACATGCGAGCATCATTCTCTGCAAGATGTAATACCATGGTGGATGCAATGTGATAACAGGATTGCTTCCAGGAACTGCTGTTTCTTCTAATGTAAACTATTTCAGAACATGAGTCTGCTACAACGTACATGATGGTCCCTGAGACTATGAAACATTTTGTGTATGATTTAACGAACCAGCTCAAATTTTGTATGGGTATTTGCGAACAAAACTACTGAGGTAAACATGAAATCGTACTCAAAATGTTTTCGTAATCTCGGGGCCAGATAGAGGTGTACAGTGTATATATCCTGGCATCTTAGTGCATGTAGATCATTGATGTCTGGGACAGGAGTCTCATTAAGAGACTTGTTGTGACCAGCCACAGTGTATTGTTCTGTCAGCAACCGTCCTGCACAATGTCTACTCTGTCCTAGCAGCCATCTTATCTCCAAACTTCTCCATGCAGTTTGTTATTCTGCAGCCGTCATTTGCTTCATGTTACTTTAATAGTTTATATATCTCCCAAATACATTGGATTTTCTACAGTATCGCAATTCGTGGAAATTAAGCTATAAAAATAAATAGCTTTGGGTGGGTAAACATTTACTTTGTATACTTGAATTTTGCAACTTGGTGAGATTGTGGTGATGTAAACAGTCGTCAAGCAGAGCTAGGATCGTATATGAGCTGGTTAGGATCGTGTGATTTACATTGGAGTGATGAGGAAGTCCCCGCCCACTTTCTTGAAATCCATAGATAAATGTTGACAATGTAGAAGCCCAACCCTGGACGTTGAAATTTGTGGCTCTTTGTTTCTCTTCTTGTAATTAAGTCAAGATAGAAGATGCTTGGAAGGTACACTTTTATATGAAATGTAGATGAATAAAAAATCCAATATTGTACTAAATGTCCCGTTTATACTATAAATCCAAAATTGTACTAACATTTAGCTATGGAATATTGTATTATATATATTATATTATATTATATAAGTATTATATAAAGTATTATATCAGAACGTAATGTTAACCAAATAACGTACATTTCTGAGTTTGGGTGTCTGGCTAAGGGCTCTTTTTCATGGTAGTTTGGCATTAAGGGAGAATAATTTACACATTAGTGTTATAGTGTACATATAATAAACAAACAAATCTGGGTTCATCTGCACCATTCCTGACAGTTACTGCAGGTTCTTATCCCAACACAACCAGATCAGTACTGAGAATATTGGAATAGTGAAACAGGTTGGTGTGTCTCCAGGAACACTCCCAGGACATGACATAACAGGACAGGACAGGACAGGACATAACAGGACAGGACAGGACAGGACAGGACATAACAGGACAGAAGGACAGGACAGGACAGTCATGACAGGACAGACAGGACAGGAATAACAGGACAGACATGACAGGACGGACAGGACAGGACAGACATGACAGGACAGACATGACAGGACATGACATGACAGAACAGGACAGACATGACAGGACATGACATAACATGACAGGACAGACATGACATGACAGGACAGGACATAACAGGACATAACAGGACATGACAGGACAGCCAGGACAGGACAGACAGACATGACAGGACATGACAGTGCAGGACATAACAGAACAGGACAGAGAGGACAGGACAGACAGGACAGGACAGGACATAGCAGGAGGAGTCCTGTGTATTATTCCGACACTCACCATTCCATGTTCACTGCATTGCAGCAGGTGTCAGCTGGCAGGCCATGCTCCAGTGGAATGGCAAAGTTTGACACTAGATCTCCTCAAGTACTTTCTTCCTGCCTTCAAGCATAGCATGCCCAGCTGCAATGCTAGAAAGTCTTAGTGTCCCAGGATAATGTTCCATTCCTTGTCAATTGTTTTAGGAGGTTGTGTAGAGGGTCTTATCTATGGGTGTTCTTGTCTATCTGTGAGTGTTCTTGGTCTATCTATGGGTGTTCTTGGTCTATCTATGAGTGTTCTTGGTTTTCAGTAAAAGATTAGCTTTTCAGTCATGCGTTTTTCCATGTTAATATGTTTTTCTTCTTCAAGGCTTTCACAAATATGAAATTTGATCAAGACTCTCTAGTTTAATTATTTAGAACATGTTTTCATGGCTTTGATCATTTAAACTACAGTGGCATCATCAATATGGGCCATGGCCATATGACATTCCTTCCCTAGGGGTTTGTTTAATTTTCTGAGAATTTGATCCGAAAATGACGCCTGTTTTAAAAGAAATGAATTCTTTTTTTATCCAAGATATTTGTCAATTCCACGGACAGGAGTGACGTATTTATTGCTTGAATCGAGACACCACCCATTGTTTTCAACAGCCCCAATGAGGTGTAGACAGACTTTAAGTAATACAAATACCAGATCCATACCACATCGTAACAGGTACCAGATCATAACAGATCGGAGGAGTAGGTCTGGTAGTAATGCGATTTTTAAAGCTCCTGCTTTCTGTTGATAAGAGCACGCCATCGGTGGGATTGAAATTCAAAGAGGTTCTTTGAGGAGTTGTAGATTCCAGCGGCTGATAATCTCGTCTATCACTGCGATTGTGACATGGAGCGAAAGTGAAATATGTGTCGCATTAGCAAGGAAGGCTTCCCGAACCGTTTTTTTCAAAAGACCACTTTATACGTAAACTAATCATGTATTTAAACTTGTAGGCAGATAAAACCCGGTAGACAGATGCATTGCAACATCACAGGACACACATTCGCTATTTTACATAAAACACAGTTCGCCTCTTCTTATGGATGATAATTTTCGTGTAGTTTGATCTTTAGGACGTACCGTTTAGATTCGCATCCAGATGTATTCGCAATGTAATTGAAGAATTATTGCTAACACCAGTACACGTATGATTCTCACAAGCTGGCTGATAATGTCCACAGTGATGAAGACGGATCGCAAAGTAATGTTTTTAATTATGCATTAATTTTAAGAAGATTCATTAAAATGCGTCCCTAACTAAATTTGTGTCGTCCAAATCCCAAGTTTAATTGATGCCACATCTGTGACTACGCCTTTCAGTTCCTACTGTTGACAGATATTCTACAGATGTCTTTTGATAATGCATGCATGTGCATGTGGTGCATAGCTTTGCAAGTCATTGTCTTTGTTAAGCTTGAACGACGACTTCCAACTCCAATCTCATTTGTGTATTTTTTAACAGAATCAGATTGATTTTTTGGGGAGGCAATTAAAAAAAGTCACCATGGCAACTATTCATTTATACAATTTTCGGTAATAAATTCCTGAATTTAACATTTCTTTAATATGATTAAGGACGGTCTTTGTTTCATCAAGTGCCTTGTGTTTTGCGCCCGGGATGAGGCTAGTTGCAACAATTGTCTATAACTCTGAATTATTCTTGTTTATTCCAACGTTGATTAAATCTAGAGTGATGTCAATTGCATTGTGTAGCAGCAATGTTAAATTACACTCGACATATTACCTGCCAGCGTAGTCACAATGGGACCAAAATAAACACCTAACGATGTTAGTTTGCAATGGAAAAAACTCCAATAATTACCAGCCTCCATTTATTACAGTTAATAGGTTGTCTGCCGACATTAAAACTTAGCTAAAGATCACAAATTCTGTTTATAGTTAAGTCATCAGTGTTTTATTTTCCAAGAGGTGTAATTTCTTTGTCAAATTAAAGCTTTAGCGTTTGATTAAGATTTTCACGTGACAACACCACCATTCAAAATTATTTTACTTTGAAGTTGAAGATATCCTTTTATTGAATGACAAATTTCTGTTTGATACGATGTGATTAGTGTAGGAATCATCCTTTCTTATCCTTTGCCATTGGGAAATGTAGAGATGTGGAAGTGTTCTGGTATTCAATAATTACATACAGTAATGTTTCCTTGTAATGTTCTTAAGACAGAATGTTCCATCTGGTCTTATTTGTCATAGTTAACCTTTTCTGTGCCGTAATTGTCATAAGGACAACAGTTTAGGTTGTCTCTAGTTGACTTGAACAGGGAAAAGGTTAACCACCATATTTTCAATGCATAGAAAATGAATTCAGCGATAGCCTGAAAGCTAGTATGCAAACCAAAATGTATATATTTACGGATCAAATGCAAAGTATATTTTTCTGTTCTTCAGGAAGCCAATGGGGAACTCCAACACCTCAGCCCATTCCAAAGTTAGTGATGTTTGGCCAGCCCCTAACTGAACAGATTCCACCAAAGTCTTTCCTGCTGAGTCAGTTTGGACAGGATCGGTCTGGCTTTGTCCAGTTCAACTTCAGTCTGTCTGGGTCGGCCATGCTGGGCGTGTACGGAAGACGCAGCGCCCCACCGACTCACATACAGTACGACTTCATGAAAATCCTCGAAGGAAACCGAGTTGCCAAACAAACAAGGCCAAGACCAAAGAGAGCGGCTTCAAAAGTAAGAGTTTTTGATGGATTAAAAGATTACCACCTTGAATTGTATTTATTACATGTCTGATTTTCAAAAGTGGGTCATAGGTACAGTATATCTATTTGCAAAGTCAAATTCATGAAGAGCAAACTTAATGGCTATCTGACCATATCTCCTCTACCAGATTCAGCATTGCTGTTCCAGAAGTAATTCATGTATATAGTGGTATGAATCCCAGCTTCTAGATTGTTACAATTCCTGTACTGTTCCTACCATTCTTTGGAATGGAACCCATATTTGTATTTTTGGACTGTCGGTGGTGGTTGTGTGCTGATGCTAATCCAATACAACAGGAAGTAGTATAAGTATACTTTTTAATAGAGGGTCATATCTACTCTCTAAATCACCATCAAAATCAACACTTGGCCATCAGACACATAATTCTGGACTGTTGTTGTGTAGTGCTGGTGCTGATAATAATAATAATAGTCCTCTTGTATTGCGCACAATGCATGCTCGTAACGCACAGTCATGGCAGTAGTAACGGCAGTAGTAAGTAGTAATGGCAGTAGTAACGGCAGTAGTAGTAATGGCAGTAGTAATGGCAGTAGTAGTAATGGCAGTAGTAATGGCAGTAGTAATGGCGGTGTTCTCTGTGTCCACAGCTGGATGCCCGTGGTAACATGGGTCTGGTGGAGTTCCTGACAGCCGGAGACTGGTACCTCAGTGTGTACAACGACAATGAAGAACCTCAGACCGTCACCCTGGAAGCTGACAATATACGTAAGCACTTAGTCCATGGACCTCGGGCTATTTCCAGTGTTCAAAATTACCGCTGGAAACTTACTGGCCCGAATAATGATACAAATAACAAATGTTTACAAAAAAAAACATGAATTTCTACTGGCCCTTAGGATACCTTTAGCATTGGGAGAAATGGCCGGGCCAGCGATAATTTCGAACACTGACTATTTCTTATAAAAGGTGTTTAAGCATTTAAATACCAATGCTAATGTTGTATCCATGATATATGATGAACATCAGACAATGAATATGACAATGTGAGATGTTAATAGCTCTTGAAGTACTGTATATAAGGCTAGGTCTCTGGTTTGTATTCCTATATTAGTCTTATAATCAGCCATTGTGACATTAACAGAGGGCATCCAATCATATTTATACCAGCATTTCTAGTATTCTCTCAGGTAGATAATTGAAAGTAACTTTATCTGGACATAAACATTTAATTACAAGTCATGACCTAAACTTTCCTATCATTTTGTTAATATTCTACCTATACTGAAATGCTGAGTTGTCATAAGCCTTGAGTTAGATGGTTAATTTGGATGTTGACCTCGATATAGTGGTAATTTCACTGGCTGTTGGTGTTTTAGGAATGGAGAGTGGTTGCCAAGGGCATTGCTATGGCAGCGGAAGATGTATTGCTGGGAAGTGCCATTGCTTTCCTGGATACCACGGAGAACACTGTTCAGAAAGTAAGTAAAACTTCTGTCATAGCTTCATGACATGCTTTCAGTTGACATTATTATTGAAAATATGTGATAATTATGTGTTCCAATCTGCAAATTAAAAAAAATATATGCAATCATTGTTTGGTTTAGGTTCAATCTGCATTTATTTTGTACGAAATATGCAACAATAATGTTGCACAAGGTCTATTCTGCCAACAAACAAACAACTTTTTGAAATATGCCATAATAATGTGTTGCATTTTTGGTTGCCTCAACAAGATGAACTCTGAAAAATGTCCAATGCCATCAATACAATGCTCTGCCATCTTGACCCCGGTCTGGCTTCGTAATACTGCAAATTAAATGCTGGGTGTTTGTATAGTCCCAATGACTTGAGTGGCCGAGTGGACCGACCAAATAAACAGCCGCCTGTTGTAAGCGATACAACTGTTTGATGGGCCTCCGACTCGTCACAGTTCCGATGAGCAAGTATTATTAATGACCTGAGTTGAAGGAGGAGTCCCATGCAAACATATTATTCAAAATGTGTGACTCATCGGCAGAGACTGTCCCCTAATACCGCGAGTGTCCCCTACAAGTCTGCGAGGGGATCCCACTCGGGAGTCGGGCATCTCCCACTTGTCCCCTCTTAGCCACGGGGTAATTCATTGATGAAATAAATACTCCCCAACTTGATGGTTGTCCGGCTAGAGTGGTAACGAGGTTAAAACTCATTTTTTCGCAGAATATTTATCATTGTTGGGGACGGGGATCTGCCAGATTATCAACGTGGACACCCTCCACAGAGCATTTGATACACGACACGCCGCAACAAATACAAATAAATTCCTTTTTTTCCACAAGATCAAGCTCCAAACTGATCACATCGGTAATTGGTTTAAGTGATGGAATTGGCATCACAGAAACTGCCGAGCGAAATATGAAAACGAATGTTTTTTAGGGAATCCTGGCTTTGTGGAAACCTGTGGGAGTTCCCTCCCTGGAGGTCCTCGCTGAGGAGTACGAAGCGACCCGACAGCCATGACAAATTTGGAATAAATGACATTTGTCCAGGAGAATAGCCTGGAACTCTGTTAGTGTTACCATTGTGTTGTGTTGATGAGTGGAGGCTAACAGTTGGCTGCATGCGATGCAGGCTGGCTGGGCAGAATCACGTGGAATCACGTGGACGTGTATCATACATGATGAGTCCTCTGCTCCAGCTTAATCAAAGTGTCACGGAGAGGTATTAAAACCTTTAGAATCAAAAGCCAGAATTAAGTGCAACTTCCTTCTATGCCGCTCTGTCTTGGCACTTGGCCCTCGCTAACGACAGTAACGGCTCCGGCTCCGGCAACGCAGCGTGGATGGCTATTGTTTTCGGGTCCGATTTTCCAGCAAGTGTGCCATCACAGCCAATCATCATTGGGATCAAGACCATTTTCTTCTAGCTTTTGTCACAATGAAGCAATATTGTCCTTCAGCTGCATTCAGATCTTGGCCTCCGTGTGACTCAAACATTGCAGTTTTATGTGTGACTGTCATATTCAATCGAAAAGATGATGGTATTAGCTCTTGACTGCAAACTAAAATTTAATTCTATTTATTTCCCTTTTAACTAAAAGTTGAATGCAGTGTAAATTATTGTCAATATTACTACTGTTTCTTGTCATGGTCTAATTTTCATGGAATCAGTTTGTAGTAGGCATATATTGAAGAAGCTATGATTTGAGTTAAAGAACATTAAGAGCAGTTCTACAACCCAAGTAAATAGGAGTAATGGTGCCTGATAATAAATAAATGTTATTTTTTTAATGTGGCCCATTTATTCAGCTTACTAGTAATTTAGCACATCCATTAATACATTGAAATATTGTCTCATTGATATATGCAAAGAAAGTGCATTGGAAGAGGAGACAAAGAGACATGATATCTGATGCAAGGAGTCATGTTTTGTTTTTTCCTAATCAACGTCGGCAGCAGTGTCTTCGTGTCATGTTGGTCAACTTCCAGCTATCAACATATCATGGCTGCTCAGACTCAACTTGATTATATGGATGGTTTTTTTTTCTTTTCTTTTTCCGGATAACCGTGGGATGAACTTTGGAGGGAAAAAAAAAGATCATGATTTAAAAATGAAATTGTCTCATTTTACAAACTCGGGCCCAATTTCCCCGAGACAACATTAGTGGGTGGTCCCAATCCCCTATGCCCATTGCAGCTCAGAGGCCATATTCCCCATGTCAAATTATTATTTTTAAATGTCAAGAAATCAATATGGCCGTCTAATTGTTTGTGAGAATGTCCTGAAGCAATACTGCCCCTCCGTGATATCTTTCTATTACAGGGGCACACTAAGGGCAGTAGGGAATTCACGTGCATTGTTTCGGAACAAAAGACACAGTACAAAAATTCTCTCTAGTGTCACGCAAGAAGGACCTGTACTAATCAAATATCCCCTCTTGCTGTCGGTCTGTCTGGGACTACGGCGACAACGTACTACGAATGGCGGAAGTCCATTTTCCCCCATTAGTTAGTGCAAGTGGCGAGTGTTGCGTTTATGCGTAACATTTGCGACTCGCGGGGTCAAATTATACGCTATTGTCAGCTGATTAACCAACTGTCTACCCGTGTTGTTAGGAGGGGTTGTAATGAAATGTAAATAAAGAGACGTGGAAGGAATTAATATCAATATTTGGGGAAAAATGACAACTATTGTCTGAATTGTTGCAAGAAATGTGGCTGGACCATGTGCAATCTGATATTGAATTTCAAGATCTTGAGTCAACATTGGTGTCATATCTCTGGCTGTATGCTGGCACTGGCAACCAATCACAGAACTGGCTGTTACAATGCCACTCATCTTACATCCTCTGCATTAGACCAAAACATGCTTCTACATATGTGCATGCCTTGTGGTTGACCAATATGAAATACCAATAAAAGTTGTTAAAAATGTCAATAGTTTAAATATAACCTACAGAGAAGTTAATGTAAATGTAGAAAACATGCAAAAGAGACATGAATGTTCATTTAAAAATTCTGATAGATAAAATTACAAAAGAACTCAAGTGCTGAAATGCAGTATTTATTTGATACATATTGAATAGAAATAGCTACACACACATACACACATACACACACACACACACACACACACACACACATACACACATACACACACACATACACACACATACACACACACACACACACACACATTGTGTAGAGGTGAAAGATGCCTGCTATGATGTAAATCAATAACACACACATGCATGCACACAAACACACAATATTTTAACCTAATAAACTATAGATATACCTTCTTTATTCATCACTGAATATTGAAAATGAACACTATTTTGAGTATTCTGTCTTTCTTTCAGGAAAGTGTCCGATTCTGTGCAGTGGTAATGGCGTCTACTCCAACGGTGTCTGTAAATGCCACAAGAACTGGAAAGGACGTGAATGCGAGTACAGAGAAAACGAATGCCAAGTTCCCACGTGTAACGGCAATGGACATTGCATCAACGGACAGTGTGTCTGTTTCCAAGGTTTTCAAGGACCCGACTGTGGTATTGGTAAGTTTGACAGTTTTCGTTAAAGAAACCCGTTAATCTGACCATCTGATGAAATTAAAATGTTGTTTTTTTACTTTCAAATCACATGTGAACTTGTACTTATGGTTCTACTGTTTTCATTGTTTTCCCAATGTGTTGAAATTTGTTAATGTTTTGCTTTAAAGTCACATGTTGACACACTTATCATCCTTCCCTGCTGGAGAGCTGGCCTCAATATAGAGTAGTGATTCTGATTAGACCAGTACGTGTACAATTACAGCCTGAGAGAATGTAATTGAGTTGGTGAAACTGGTATTTTATTTAATTATTGCGAAGACTTTATAGATAGATCGCTTAATTTCAGGAGAAATATTACTTTTATTGTTCGTTGGGAATAGTTAATCTGATAACATATTGTATTGGTGTTTTTTTTTGGTTGTTGATTAATGGAATTGTCATACAAACATTCTGAACTAACTTATTGATGCGATCTGCGATCTTGAAGAATATGTCTTGCAATATGCAAGTATTATGTTTGCTTTTTATCTGTTTAATAAGTTTGTTCTGTCGTTATATTCTGAAATTTAAAAGTGGTGATATTTTGAAAGTCGTCCAGTGATACGGAAGTAAGGGTTCTCTGAGTTCAAGCAACACGATAGCTCGCCGCACGACTCTTGAATCATATAGTTTATACATGAGAAATCAAACATTGACTTCAAAACATTTTTGTTTCACTACCATATTTTTTTCTTCTGCTCACGCCGAAAGCAATCTCAAAATGTTTTGTTTCTAATGACAGTGTAGCAGCTAGAGACATTCCCGATCTAATAAGGCAGAAAATAGACCCCATTTAAATCGTGCTTTTCGAAGGGAAAGTACACAGGCGAACAAAAAAGTAGTTCCTTAATTACTAACTCTGGGCTCCAATTTCAAAAGTATGCGTTCACATGTGATTTGAAAGACTGAATTGGCAGTAGTAACAAGATTACAGCAGTGGAAAAATTGCCCCTTGACTTGGCAATGCAGAGTTCAGGTGAAACAGCGGCGTGTCAATCTAGTGACAGTGTCAGAACTCTGTAGAAAGTAGTCCTGCTAGTCTTCTATCACTGTCATGCCTCAGACTTTTTTCCTTGCAGTCCTTAACAGTTTATCTTGAAAAGGCTTCCTCATTGCTCAGTATCATTGCTTTAGATAGGTAGAACTTGCACATGTATTCTACGGAAGCCTTGCTAGCTGAAGATCAGTTGGTCTAGCTGAAGATGAGTTGAGAGATATTTATAACAAGTACTGCTCCTCAGCAGGGTAAATGTTCACATTTAGTTGGTTTATGTTGTATTCAGATATTTTTTAATTATGTCATTTATGTTTAGTGTACTCTATATTATTTTCCAATGTTGTAATGTTATGTACGTTTTGAAATTATCATATGTTTTTGGTCAATATATTTAAGTTCAGTTATTTTTTACTGTGTGATCAATGTTTTATGAACACTGACTTTATGTATACCTGTATATATACACTTTAAATGAAAACAATATCAAGTTCAAAAACGCTCCTTCTAAATGGAATGTATGAACTTTATATTTTTTTCAATTTTTATATTTCTTTTCTTTGTGTGAGGCCTAGGCTGTTGTCAGAAAACATCTCCTTGAGCAAAACTAATATTTATTAAGAAAGATAGTTTAATTCTGTACTTTGTTGTTGTTCTTCACCAACATTGTTTCATTGTACAAGCGAAATATTAAACTATAAGTTATTTATATACAATTTCTATTAAGTCATTTCCATGGAAAGTAAAACTATGCCTTGAGGAAGTATAGTTCATTGTCTGTCTTATGTATTCAGACTAATGTTATCATGTTCCAAAAGGTCTGCGGAACTGGAGCCAATTAGAACGTGTTATCCAGAATTAATTCCCGACTTGGCAGTAATGGCAGATAGTGCCACATTCCACGTTATATACCTCCGTGTAACGTTATCAAACAATGGAGGAGGGCTGGCACACAGACATCAACAAGGAGGGACAGTTTATCTTTACTTCACCATGTATCTGGTGCTGCGAGTCTTGTGCTGGGTGGTGGTGGTTTGTCTGCAGGAGAGAAAGGGAGAGGGGAGGGAGGGAGAGGGGAGGGAGGGGGAGAGAGAGAGAGAGAGAGAGAGAGAGAGAGAGAGAGAGAGAGAGAGAGAGAGAGAGAGAGAGAGAG
>JAVCKX010105076.1:0-12555 GCA_034780695.1 Lepetodrilus gordensis | reverse complement strand
CAAAGGAGAAAGACACACATACAGCATTTTCATGTGGATAGACTATATATAACAACAGCGCCTGTGAAGGTTATTATTATTATTGTTGTTAGTAGTAGTAGTAGTAGTAGTAGTAGTAGGTTATTATAAAAAAAATGTTTAGTTCTTTAGTTTCTATCTATCTCGCTGTTGACTCTTAGTGGATCCGAGTCCTTCGTAAAAGGGTGGCCGGCTTGCTAACGGGTGGGATTTGATATCCTTTGTAAATTTATCACTTTAACTTCCACTTTAAAGTGCATGCTCGTATCCATGTGTAAAGAGGTATCAGCGTATTGACGGTGTTCTGAGATGTTCAGGGAAATGCATTAACTTCATCATCAAGCGCATTAACTACTACATCATCAACTGCATTAACTACTACATCATCAATTACATTGGCTGCTGGCTAGGCTTTCGCGGAGGAACCGCGGCGAACAGGAAGCATATCATTCACTGAATTTCGACTCGGGAGAGAGAAAAAAAACTGCATCTGGTCAAAACAGGATATTGGCTACATTAATATGCATCCGTGGCTACATCCGCGCAGTAGGAGCATTGTTATAGCACGAGGACGTGCGTTCATATGTATACTTCTTTAGCTATTGAATCCACATTTCTGAAGTATGGGTTAGTTGAGTATGGGTTATAGCTTGAATCTTGATGCGGCAAGTACGTAACTTCCTGTCTTGGTTCAATGTCGGTTACCCTCCCTTCCACCTCCCCTCGACACCCCAACCGTTACAGCTGTGAACGTCATGAATAAGCTGAAAGCCTTTAGGCCTAGACTTAGCAGTGTTCTCGAACATGACATAAACCTGCATGTGCGTACGTGATGTCTACCGTGTATGTGTATACTATAAGGAGAATGTCCTCTTATACAATACAATACATGTTGAGAGTAAGATTTAGCTCAGGTATAATGGGTCATTTAACAAAGATGTTAATATCCATTATACAATGATCTAAAATCACTACTTAAGACAAACGATGTATTTGCTCCTACGGGTTAGGCAAACCTATTACATGTTTATATGAAGTGTTTCTGAGCTGACAACCCTCATATGAATGTATTGCCAACATATTTAATAGTCTGCTCTGGCATGGCGCCCGGGAATATTTGGAACAACGTTATACCAGCGCCCTCAACTCGTTAGGCCATCGCCAGAACGTAACAGCATACTTATGGCTCGGTGGACACGAGTGCCTTAAACACGACTTACGTGGACCAGGCTTAGGCAATTCGTGTTCCAGCTGTTTAAACCACGGGCCCTATTCTCGAAAGCTTCTTACGAACTTCTTAGCCTAAGAACAGTTCGTAACCATACTATGAGAATCGTTTTAAGAACTGTTCTTAGGCTAAGAAGTTCGTAAGAACGTTTCGAGAATAGGCCCCCTGGTTCTGTGTGTGCGTGTGTGTGCGTGTGTGTGTGTGCGTGTGTGCGCGTGTGTGTGAGTAAGTATGTGTGTACGTGTGTGTGTGTGTGTGTGTGCGTGTGTGTGAGTGAGTATGTGTGTACGTGTGTCTGTGTGTGTGTGTGAGTATGTGTGTACGTGTGTGTGTGTGAATATGTATGTACGTGTGTGTGTGTGTGTGTTTGTGTGTTGGTGTGTGTGTGTGTGTGTGTGTGTATGTGTGTACGTGTGTGTGTGTGTGAGTATGTGTGTACGTGTGTGTGAAAAGGATGGAGGTGGAGGTACACATGACCAGTCTTGATTGTCATGCATCTGGACACAATCATTCCTTTTTCAAAATGTACTTGTAATAATACACTAATAGTGAGTAATACCAAGCATGTCTATCAAGCATTTCACAAGGAAGGATATTTGCAGTTCGTATTATACTATTTGTTTTCCAACTGGACCAAAAAATGTGTAATTAACAAGCATGCATGTATTGATTCCACGATGAAACCCTTGCAGACTGTATTTAGTTACTATACTCTATCTGACAGACATGTATACTTGTAGGTAGTAATAGATCTCACGGCAATGCTATTGTCTACGTTCTGGATACGCAGATTTTTAACACTATCTGACACCTTAGTACCACCTAAACACACACGCATACGTTACAGAATGTTACATAATGTTACAGAATCACCTTTCACTTCACATGAAGCCATTTCAAGTATTCGATGACAAATACCAGAAGAACAGCATACCAAGCAGTCTTTATCAGACTGATCGATGCGAGGAACGTTTCGGGATCTGACAATAACACGTTATCAATTATGTATGGAAATATTATGTCTGCAATAACGTCGTTGTTCGCTGCCTTCAACGTTAGATAACCCAGATCAGGGTTACAATCCGCAGTGTTACCACACATGGTGGTTAATATACAAAGTGAACAGTGGACTTTGCTTTATCTCTGTGATCCTATCGAGAGAATTGCTATAGGCTGTATTTACAGGCTTTGTATTTACTGCTAAGATATATGACAGCTTTAGCCAAAGAATGTACGCAGTGGGCAATAGCGTTAAAAATATTATAGCAATCCTTATCAAGGTCTCATTTTCTCAGAACGACCGTAGCGCTACGATCGTTCTGAGGAATAGGGGCCATATGATGATGATGATGATGATGATGATGATGGTGGTGATGATGATGATGATGGTGGTGGTTGTTCTTGCATTAATGGTGACGCCATATACCAAGGGAAACTCTCATCTGTTGACAATGCATTGCTAATTCATTTGATGAAAACTGTTAGTTTTGTCTGTTGCTTTAAGCCCGCTATACGCCGTATAAGTTTCCTCTTTAAGCAACGAGGTGAGTTTAATCGCTAATTTAATGTGCATGCTATTATTTTAATTTACTGGTTTTATAACAGTATCACTGCATAAGGCACACGGGAGGCCTTACCACAAGAGGCCTTATTACAACACGGGAGGCCTTATTACAACACGAGAGGCTTTATTACAACACGAGAGGCCTTATTACAACACGAGAGGTATTATTACAACATGCATTATTACAATACGAGAGGTCTTATTACAATAGGAAAGGTCGTATTACAATACGAGAGGACTTATTACAACAGGAAAGGTCGTATTACAACACGAGAGGCCTTATTACAAGGTCTTATTGCAGCACAATAGGTCTTACTACAACACAAGATGTCTTATTGCAGACGAGAGGTATTATTACAACACGAGAGGCCTTATTACAAAACAGTATGCCTTATTACAACAAGAGATGTCTTATTGCAACACGAGAGGTTGTATTACAGCACACTGAATGCAAGTTTATTTAATCAATAATTAAATAAGAAGCCTATTATGAAAAGAAATACATAGTTAGCTGATATTGTGGCTCTGTTAGCCGTACCGAGGCAGCACACACGGTGCACATAGACGTAGTACAACAGTGCAGTAGACTGAATGTCGGTTAGTGACCGTCAAGGTGAAGGGTTATATATAATACAAGAAGTATATCATGTCATCAGAAACCCGTCATATAGTATATTGTCATTTCTTACGTAATACCGTATATAAGTGGGTCTTCTTTAAAGGTCCAGTCATCCTCTATTGTATCAATGATATAGGAAATATGAGTTTCACGTAAAAAGAATAGTACAAGATACGCTTTCTTGACAAGAGATTTAATGGTTTAAAAACCTGGTTTATAATTACTGCAGGCGTAAGCTCCAGAGAGAATAGGCTTAGCTTAGATTAGCTTAGCTGCTGCCAGAATCCCACCATAATGGTGAGACGGGGGTTGGACCCAGGCCGGTGGGTATTTGAGAAGGGGTACATACCCCCAGTGCGTATAACATTTCGCTTCACCGAACCCATATCGGATTTGTGAGGCGTGCAGTGCCACGTACAAAGACTGAGTACCACGTAGAGTCTTCTTACTGTCTGGCTGCAATTGTTGGAAACAAATACCTCGTTATCTCGCGAGATGTTCAGTTCACGCATGCACCGTAGTGTCATCTGACGTCAGTGGCATGACTTTGCGATATTATAATTGTTTGAACTTATATTGTCATTCGTTTCATCCCGTCATTTCTCGCACGACATCACATGAATGTGGCTGTAGCTGATACCAGGGCCGCGAGAAAACACGAGACGACGCGCTTTTTCAGTTGGATATGCCAATAACCACGGCAAAGTCTCAATATAGAAATATGATATGTGTAACTATATTGAGAATACGAATGTGCGACTTTAATATTATTTAAATTAATTGCATTAATGTATTGCTATTTGGTAAACTATGTACATATACATGGATGATGTCATGTTGTTGTTAATATGGGGACATGAATGTGACATACTTCGTGATGCATGCGCTATAAACCTTCAGTGCAGCAATGTCATTGACGCTGAGGTTCTTCAAAACATATAATCATGCACATATTTAGCGTGCAAGCAAAGATATACCAGCCCACATCTATTAATAGCCAGGGCATGGAAGTTACACGTGGTGGCTTAAAAGCGAATTCATTATCTGAAAAACAGCATAAAACATTAAATGTATTTGTAGTATGTGTTCCTATATTATACGTTTGTTTCGATAGTTTTGTCAGTTTGTATTGTTTGGTTAATACATCCACTGTAAGTTTGTAATCAGTGCTGTGTATACACTTTGAACAGGCACTGATTCCATCACTTGAATACCGCTAAAAACTTCCTAATGATGCTAAATAGTTTCTTAAATATATATCGAGTTACTGACGTTTATTGCGCAATCTATATCTGCCATCATGTAAGAATGTTTCAAACAAACAAAAATAGCAAAACATTTGTTTGCATTTGTAAATTAGATCAAGCTTTGCAAGACACTCTTCTGTACCAAATATGCTCTTATAAAATATCTACAGTATGAGCCAAATGAGCTCTTCTGAACCAAATGCGCTCTTCTAAATCAAATACGCTTTTCTTATCCAAATTGGCGCTCTTCTGAACCAAATGAGCTCTTCTGATCCAAATTGGCGCTCTTCTGAACCAAATGAGCTCTTCTGAATCAATTGTTCTTGTCTGAACCAAATGAGCTCTCCTAAACCCAAATGCTCTCGTCTTAACCAAATACGCTCTTCTGAGCCAAATGCGCACTTCTGTACCAAATGCATGTTTCCGTACCAAATGCGCTCTTACCTACATTTCCTAAAGCTTCTCACTACAATCTACATTACCCAAACACAGGCTGTATGTGATTGAAGAACATGTACATAAACCATGTCTATTTCACCACGTTAGCTAGTCTGACAGACTTGCGAGCGGAAGATTTACTAACAAAAACTTGATTAAAAAAACCGAACAAAAAACCCGTAGGCATAGTTTACCTCGATCCTGAGCTGAACGGCGTCTGTTTGTCAATCGAAACTTCACAAGAAAGGTGTAGAATTCTACGATTTACCAGACTCTAGGTTTAGAGTTCTACGATTTACCAGACAGTGCGGTTCATCCGTCATCTTTTTTTTTCACTCACTATCTTACTTTAACGTTCTGCTACATGTCTGAATCGTACGAGTTCACACCGTGCTGGAGAAACGTGCATTTATATACATGAAATAGTATATGCATGTACGATTATAAGGGCAACACCAAAGAAAAAGCCAAAATGGTATTCCTTCTTGAAGGCGTGTTGGTAGAGTGCCTTGGATATAGCGACGACGACGACGAAGACTGACGTCTGGGAGCAGAACCATGTATCTTCAGACTGATACGAACGTACATCTGTCTATCTGGGTCGAGATATATATCACACTTGCATACTCGCTTCTTCGAGTACTTGCTACACATCCCCGTAGGTAATTAGGAATAATAGCGTGTAAACATTTCAGGAAGAAAAACGTAGTCTCTAATGCATGCTGTGGCATCATACGAGACTGCCAACTGGCGTCTGGTGTCGATTGTCAATCGTGGAAAAGCTTTCAATCTCTAAATCTTATCCTACTAGTGTCTTCACACACATACACCAGACATACAAATTTGCTCGTCGTAGGCTATTTAAACATTGGAACGCGTTCCAAATGCGTAACAACCCTTGCATGAGCATGTCAAGGTTTCTAACCATTATCCATATAGCCTACGCACAGGTTCTATCATTACTGAAGTATACATAAGAAAGAAGTTATGTGTTTTCACGAAGTTATGATTTATATGACTGTCTGCAATTTCTTTGCATGTTTTTTTTTTATTACAGGAAATTTCTATTTCTCAAACATAAAAGGACTCAATATTGCTCCCTGTCTTAAATTACATAGATGTATGTTTTCTTTTTAATTAGTTATGTAACTGGAATTTCTTTCACAGCTTTGAAATACGAATGGCGATAGTGAGTCCGGTTTTCGCACAGTTATTTGTAAAGGAGACGGCAATTTGATGAACGACGTGCCCCATAAACATGGCTATATCTGCTACCTATTCCCCGAGCCATTGCCAGGTTAATAAATCACATAGCAGACGGTATGCCTATTTCACATGCGGAAAGTCCATCTACGGAGCCATTTGGCACGGGAGAGCTGAAAACGGAAAATATTATTCAATAGGTACCCCACCTTTGACACAGCAAAAATATTTCTACATTTGTTTATATCATTGAAAGTAAAAGAGGCAGCGCCGTTTTTTACTGCACAGTTTTTCTACGAAAAAAATAGTAAAATGAAAGATCGCTGAGTTTTTGTTTTCTTTTCATGCCCATGCTTTCGGATCTGGAGTGGAAGACTTCTCCTTGTGGCCATTTTTAGCAATTAAGATAATTTCTGTCAGAAGTTAATGTGTGTGTATATATTTGTTTGTGTCTGTATGTGCGCGCGCGCGTGTGTGTGTGTGTGTGTGTGTGTGTGTGCGCGCGCGTGTGTGTCTATGCGTGTGTGTGTGTGTGTGTCTGTGTGCGCGTGTGTGTTTGTGTTTGTGTGTGTCTGTGCGTGTGTGTGTATGTGTGTGTGCGCGCGCGCGCGAGTGTGTGTCTTTGCGCGTGAGCGCGTGTGTGTGTGCGCTCGCGAGCGTGTATGTATGCGCGTGTGTGTGTGTGTGTGCGCGTGTGTGTCTGTGCGTGTGTGTGTGTGTCTGTGTGCGCATGTGTTTGTGTGTGTCTGTGTGCGTGTG
This sequence comes from Lepetodrilus gordensis, assembly GCA_034780695.1. Classification (NCBI taxonomy): domain Eukaryota; kingdom Metazoa; phylum Mollusca; class Gastropoda; order Lepetellida; family Lepetodrilidae; genus Lepetodrilus; species Lepetodrilus gordensis. The sequence continues at coordinate 5,479 of JAVCKX010105076.1, read as the reverse complement.
TATGTGTGTTTGTGTGTGTGTGTCTTTGCGCGTGAGCGCGTGTGTGTGTGCGCTCGCGAGCGTGTATGTATGCGTGTGTGTGTGTGCGCGTGTGTGTCTGTGTGTGTGTGTGTGTCTGTGTGCGCATGTGTTTGTGTGTGTCTTTGCGCGTGCGTGCGTGTGTGTGTGTGTGTGTGTGTTTGTGCGCTCTCGAGCGTGTACGTATGCGTGTGTATTGTTTAAGGTTCCAATGCATTAACAAAATCAAGAGAGAAATTGTCATAATATTTCCCTGATTGTTCACTGGTCCACTGATTCATTCAGAAAAATAATTATCTTTTGGAACGGAATTCTGTAATATTATTGTCGGTTCTATCCACATATATGTGCAATTTATCTCAGAATATAACAAAGGTTAAAGAAGAAGAAAAGAAAAAGAAACGAACTAAATAAAATATAAACAGGAATTTATCTAGAAAGAAGGTTTTATTATGTGTTTAACAACGTTACAACTCGACTGATGTTCGACGCCATAAGACATATGCTTAACGTATATGTAAGGATGCGAAAAGGTTATCGTTGTAAAAACAACGCCATATGTATAATGTTTCTGCCATGTATCTGTTATGTACATGCATAATATCAATCATTAAAGGATGACAGAAAGCAAATATAGAAGAAATATGTGCACGAAATTCACGATTTTTATGTTTTCTGATGGAAAAATCATATTCTTCATAAAACATGCGTGGGAATGCAATTTCCAATGATAAAGAATAAATACTGGGGGAGAAAAATAAATTAAATCAATAAACTGTATTAAATCATTTTATGTCGAGAATATTTCAGATTGGAAAAGAAAGATACTACATGGTATAAAATGATGTAAAACATGATATTTCTTTCTGACAATGAGGTCATCCTCGAAACAATACCATTATAAATACACTTAACTTCTGTCAAATAGTTGACGGAGGTTAAGTGTAGTCATGATGGCCGGAGTTTCGAGGATGACGACGAGTTATGCTTGTGTATAGCCTAATGAGTCATGTACATGTAAACTACCTCATAAATGGCACAGGGTCATAACGCTTGCTAGCGTCAGTTTACATTTATAGATCTGTAGTTTCTCCACGTTCAATTTCAAACGCGAGAATTCCTACGGCTCCTTGCATCACAACGTTGTACATTTCACGTGGAAATTAGCCTCCAACTTACACTTCAGCGTGGGCAAGCTTATCAAATATCACGTGACCAACAACAATGTGTGACGTAATGCACAGGAGTTCTCCCGTTTGAAGTTGAACGTGTGAAATCCAAAGGTCTGTAATAATTGTGTATGTACGGTACAACCTGACGTATTTAAAATCTCACTGTTAAAAGAATTGATCTTATTTCACGTAATTTAGCCACTACATGTGAGAACGAGGTGTAAGTTGCTTTACCGTCATGCATAACTTACTTCCGCACACACGAAGTAGCGCTATCAGCAATCACGTGCCTAATGAACTTGAGATAAACTGACGAACGCACGTGTAAGATTGCGACATGATAGATTTTTGAACCACGGATGTGGCGTGTTTGTGTTTTCTTACGATTAGCCCAACAACATTAGGGATATATGTCCAGAGTTTAATTAATCATCGACACGACACGGCTGCATCTGTAGCTGACCGGATATCGGCATCACGGTCGGGCGTCGTGCATTATTTAAACACTTGGCTTCCTGGGCAATCAGATGGATATGTACTTTCTTGTTTGAAACAGCATTGACTTACGTCCCCTTGGAACATACCGTAATCCGACGTTCGGAAATAGCCCGAGTAGTACTTTAAAGCGCACACCCCACCCACTACCATCAGCACACTTTCCCCCTCACGCAATAATAATTGGCATCAGAAACTGTAAAACATGCATATGGCAACACTAAAGTACATCGAAATTGAAGACGTATGAATGGAGGTAGTAGGCCTAAGTGAAAATGTCAATGTTGCATCATGTGTTATATAAAACATAGATCAGCTTCATAAAAGAGAATCTGCTGTATGTATGATGTATGGATGGTGTTACAGATTCTATGTTTTATAAAGTTTGTCTTGTGAATGATGAAAAATTGACATTTTATAGTGTATCAGCACGGTGACTATCAGCACGGTAGACAGGCTAGCATTAACTATTACAGTTGGATTAGCACAGTTGCCGCAAGCTGAGGGTACTACTGAAGTGGTATTATCACCTATTATAGTCTATATATAATAACCTATAATAACCTATTATAAGCGACCTTCAGTGACAACTATCCAGGTGTTATTGTTATATAATAACATCGTAATCATGGTAAAACTGAATGTCGAATATAATATGTAATTAGGAGAAAACGGGGAAAACAGCGGCGAGCATATTGGCATAATAGTCCAGTCAATCTAGGATTGGGCCCACCACAAATTGCAACACAAACATTTTCAACGGTTTTGTAATAGTTGAGGGCCCCAAAACAATATCATTCTCGTAAGTAGAGGAAAGCAGAGGATCGTCGGCAATATAATTGTTATCAGAAGAAAAGCATAATAATGTAATCACGGGAAAGCAGTGTTGAACATCATTTCTTAATCGGGGAAAACTTAGTGTTGCGCATAATATTGTAATGTTGTAATGAAAGGAATTCAAAAAAGAATTCATAATGGGGGGAAAGCCGAGTGTCGAGAATAATAATATATTCAGAGGAATGTCGAAAATGATAATATCGTAATCATGGGAAAGAAAAGGGTCGAGTATAGTAATGTCGTAAATAACTGAATCCCTCTATACACTGTCAATCCCTCGGTCCCTCGGTCAACTGTAATAATATCATAAATTATATAATATGAGTGTCGAGCATATATTAATGACGTTATCAGAGATACACAGAATGTCGAGCTTGATTTCATAATCAATGGAAGAAGAAGAGTGTCGATCGTAATGTCAATCATGATTATGGCAAGGCAGTGTCGAGAATAATATTATATTCAGGGTAAAAAATAATATCATCCAAAACCGGGTCATATTCTTGTACCCTACCTATTAGGCTAAATAATGTGATCGAACATATCATGGGCTATAACTTTGAAATCGTAATCCACCTATTCAGAGTCTATGAATAGTAATAAATACACATTAGACATGCTTTAGTGGTATTTCTACTTACCACCAACCTTTGTCTGACGCAAAGCAAACATATTTAACACTTCTGTGCTATTATTCGAAGACTTGATGAAGGACAAGAAAGTCTACCTACTTCAAATATACAATTAATAATTTACGTATTTACTTTTCTATTCAACGTGTAAACATATAAGTAATGCTTCGATATTAATTCAATTTATCGGGGTTTTCAATGCAAGGACTAAAGCGCTTTCAAGTGCCATTCTATACACATAGTGTTTGTATGTGCTTCTGGTATACCTACATGCAATGTGTTTATATATTTATGAATTTACCCCCACTAAGCTTGGCGTTATGCCTCAACAGTTGACTTGACAAATAGCCTCAAATAGCCATGGTCTTTCTTATTTAGTCAACAGATTATCCAGACCCATAGAATTAGTAACAATTTAGCTCCATGGTTTTCAACAATTGGCAGTCGTGTATTCAATGAAAGCGGCTGCATAGTGGGCCCTCGAGCGACATAACACAGGACTGAACCAAACATCTCGCATGTTTTCTATATAATTGCCTGAGTCAGTGTCGACCTTGTAATCTACGTGACCGAGTCGATGTCAATACCCACGACTTCTTACATCAGCAAGCTTTACTTCTGTGTGATCCTAATTACGCAACAACCTTGACGTTATTTTTCATTTTCAGAACATATTTTCATACGTATTTGGGTTTATTTCGGTAAAGACAAGCCGTCTTCATTAGTAGTACATGTACGTTCCTATATCTTTGATAGCAAACTGCGCGCAGGCTTTTAGCCGCGGGAGTAGGAATTATCTCCGGGCGATTTTCAGATACGTCGGGAAGAGAATATCGATATGCGTGACTGAGGGGTGCAAGTGGCAGATTAGGGGTGAGAGAAAACGAACACGACTCTTCTGCCGTCGACACTTGGAGTAATACATCTGTCACGACCAGACGACGTCAACTACGGCGGTAACGTAAGCGTTGACTGCTGCCGTGGAAACGAACATGCAGCGTCATGCACAGGCCCCGAGACAAATCCCTCCCCCCCTCCCTCTAAATATCCACAGCGGTTAGACTATGTTACTGACTTCACAGACGCTATCCAAGCGTATAGGTATAGGTGTATCATTGTGTGTGTGTTTCAATGGTTACAATAAGAATATGTTCACGTCGACTGCAAAATAAAAACTTCAGACACAAGTTGACGCGAGATATGGCCGCGGCCGTCTCGTCGGTGACAAAATAAGCTACTGTCGTTATCTTGTCGTATCTATACCTCGGTATCGGATTCATTGAGGTTCAGGCACGCCCATACGGATTGGAACAAACTTCAAACGCATTGAATGATACATGAATAGGCATGATCGTATGTTACAATGAAGCTCCTTCGTCAGCGTTATTCCCGTCAGTGAGATCGTAGCATTGCCTTGTGACAGTTCATTTAGTAAACATTAACAAGACATATTGTATGTTCAAGTTTTCTAACACTTTAAAGAGTTTTAATACTTTTTAATAATAATATCTGCTTATTAGAAATATGCATGTGTTGGTTTGCTAATCAATTAAATTAAGAATCTTTAGATTCATTCATCAAGTAACTTCAGCCCATCATTCCGGGGCATCGACAATAAAAGCATTACTGAGGTCCAAGCTACGGAAATCGGAGGTACGAAGTTCAGAAATGAATGACACATTTCATTGAGACAAGCGGACATGACAGCGGAAATCTCTCCTCTCTCGTCATGCACAGCAATTGATGCATGTCGGGATACGACCTCGGGCAGACGACGCGTGCAATGGAGGGTCATCCATCATTGCCGAGCCCAACCCTTGTACCGTGTCGAAAACTGGCGAGTCGTTAATAATTGTTGGTTGCACATATGCCACTATAACTAGGACATTAACTTCACCGTAACTTGGCATATTTCTGCAACGTAGGCTCGAAATATTATACACAGGCCTAGGTGATAATTTAGCCTACTTATTTGCTTAGGCCTACTTACTTACTTATTTACTTACCTACTTACTTACCCACTCACTCACTCATTTACTTACTTACGTACTTACGTACGCACGCACACACACACACACACACACGCACATACACACATACGCACATACACACACATACGCGCGCACGCACACACACACTATATATATATATATATTATTTTTGTATATATATATAGTTACACATTAGTTATTTCATATACGTGTAATTGATTTTGTATTTCGCTCCTTTCTCTGACTGTCTGTATGTATGTATGTCTGTCTGTCTGTCTGTCTGTCTGTCTGTCTGTCTGTCTGTCTGTCTGTCTGTCTGTCTGTCTGTCTGTCT
>JAVCKX010105075.1:0-24029 GCA_034780695.1 Lepetodrilus gordensis | reverse complement strand
ATTAATAAGCATATTTATATTTATATTGCTGCAAGAAGAACGGGGTAATAATGTCACCCTGCCCAACCCCCACCCTACACCCGCCGCGCATAGTTTGACAACGTTGTTTTCTTGCAGAAATTCTGCGAGTTGAATGTGTCTTGGGGTTGCAGGTTCTTTTTCTCTCAATTGTTAGAACTTAATTACAATTTGAGTTCACCGGTTACTTTCATTAGCATGTTTACCGTTGTTGGAAAGGTAAATGTTTATACTCGTTAAAGGTGTAATCGTGTTTTGTGGGTTGTTTGTTTCGTTCTTTTCTTTTTGTGGTTTATTTTAGGTTTATTATTTTTATTATTATTGTATTTTATTATTATTTGTTGTTGGGGGGGGGTGGGGGTGGCGGTATTATTTATTTATTCTGTATTTTTGAGTTGCTTCATGTTATCCTTTTTTTAGATTTATTTCCAATGTGTCGCAAAACTGCTTCAATCATTTGCAATACATGGAATTCGCTTGTTGACAAAATGACAATGTATAAGCGATGTATGAGTTATTTAAACCCAATGGTACTAACGACTAATTCTGAAAATTAATAACAATCAAAATTTTAGAATTCTAAATGACATGCTCGTGAACTATTCAAAACCAAATCTTATAATATTAAATTATCGTATTCGCGTGAAAGATTTCCGCAGCGACGTTAAACTACATACTCACTCACTCACTCACTCATTCACTCACTCATATTCATTCGCATAAGCTAAATAACAATAAAAAAAAATAGAATTATTGTATGTATGTCTAGTAAGAACATTCCTCTGTTCCCATAAACATATCTGTTTACATCGTCAAGGTACCGCCAATGGTTATGCGTATGGTAAACTGATAAGTATGGGTATGCCAGGTATACTCCAATTGCATACTATTGTTTACGGCCTTGGTAAGAAGGATATCTTATTGTTATTCTTAGCTGTCACAGAAATTCTGATATATTTCAATCAAAATGTACTCTATTTGGGGACCGAAAAAAACACACAATGCCAATGAATCATTCTCGAACATATCCCTATACCATATGTGTATGTATTTTCTTATTATCAAATACGTTTTGTCGAGTGGACTGCTGAAGAAATGTAAAGATAATCCAATAATCCTATTGATGCCCTGGCGTGTAAAATGGAGTATTTGAATAAAAAAATGTCTATCTGCAGTGTCAACACCCAAGTTTAACGCCAAATGTGGGAACAATTTCTGATTCATATGTCGTTTCCCCCGGCACAAAAGACAGAGAGTCGGAGTGGGGGTATTTTTCTAAGGGCTGGAGAACTCCACCAAACACCCAGGCGAATCACTAACATCTATTCCGCAAATATATTCGCGGTGATCAAATAGTCCTTTTCTTTACTCTTTCACTTCAGGGGGTTTCCCGCTTGTAAATGAATTGCGAATTCTTTAAGCCGGGGGATCGTTATTGTGGCCCGAAATAGAATAGTTTGACAATAGTGTTTTAGTAATAACTGTACACTGGGGGTCGCTCTATATCGCAGTTGTATTCAAGGGGTAGTTGGGGTGTGAAAACACGCGTAAACCCCGGGTATATCCTATAAACAAGCTGACGGCTGACCTTTGCGTCCTGTAGCAAGACCTGTGGGCCTGGGCCAAGCTTGGGCTTGTTTTTAACCCTGGTTTGGAAGTGGGGTGTATGCGTGAGGGTGTCACTCGTTGGACGCCCATGGTGCGTCAAAATAACATTTTTCTGTTTTATGACATGTTTATGCTGTCTGCCCTAGCAAGGGGCTAAACATATTACATTTCTTATCAGGGTGAATATTCCGAATTGAATACATGTTTTTCACAGTTTCTCATAGCTTTATATATATATAATACAATGAGAAAATAATTATTATGTTTAAAATACCTTTTAACAGCATTATAAGGATGGGTGTAGAAGTGAAATAACAACCAAAAAAAGCTCTGTTTATTTGACAGAGAATAACAGTAAAATCTTAAATTGAAAAAAAATGTGTGAGAAAAGTTGTAATTGTAAACGGATGACATAATTTTAATATCCAGCTGCCGGGAGCATTTCTTCTAAAAGCCACGTGCAAAAAGGAATACAATTACAAGTTGAGGAGTAGCTAGATTGTATGGGAGGGAATGACGGTGGTGGTATTGCATTATCAACGCCAGAGGCAACGTAGACTGGCCCCGAATCGGGATCTGAAAAGAAACGAAAAGTGTGAGAGACAATGGTCAGACTTAGCGCATGAGTGGAGGAATGCTTACGAACAGTGACAAGTACTATTAATTACCCCTGTGTTTTTATAGCTAGAAAAACATCCATAAATGACGTTAACAGCGTCGCTCCAATTAATTGTTTGCAAACTTTACAGTAGCGATTACTGGCAAATGTGTTTTGACAGCATTGGCTCAAGTGACGTGAATACTACCCTGAGCGTTGTTTCCTTGTTCTTAACTTCTTTAAAATTTCGTAAATTGTGCAACCGGATGCTGTGTTTCAAGCGACATAAAAACTGTGTCTATCGTCTTTTTTTATGAGATCGTATTATTGGCGACAGGTGGTAATTGCGGGGATTACACACAGAGAGAGAAAAAATACTTCCATTTATTCTTCTTGTGGCTTGATGAAATTTCTTGTGGTAGAAGGAAATAAAACATGGGCAATATCATTGTTGTTCTTGCTTATACACAGTAGTCTGCGTATTGGTGTCAAGTCAAGTTTAATGCGCCTACCAGCTTAGTCTGAGAAGGATATATGACATATCTTGTAGACTAGCTCACTGCAGGGAGAGGTTGTACATTACGTGTACCTATTGCAAGCTGTCGGTATACACCTGTCGTGTGTGTATCTGGTAGTTTGTCCGGGTACATCTCTCGCACATTTGGGTACACACAACGTACAGAGCGATCTGTATACCGTAGGAAACACGACAAGGAAATGCATCTGATTATCTGGCAACGTTTGCCTACAACTGCATACTTCATTACTACGTCAGTCCTACACCTCCCTCGAGGGCTTTGACATATGAACGCGTCCAGCAGGTAACCGAGTCCCGTGTTGGAAAGTGCGCAATACGGGCAACACAACGTACATCAAAGCCCAAGAGTGGGGAATAAAACGTCAGTTAATAGTTATGGCCAGCTGTGGAAAAATTAATAAGACTAGAATAGGCTATGCTAGGTCGATTGGAAATAAGAATCACCGTTTTTTAAGGTAGTCGGGTATATCTTTACTCTCTCTCTCTATCCCTCTCTCTCGCCCTCCTCGAATCCTGTGCTGCCTTTAGCGGAGAGAGGCTTATGGCGGCCTACGATACGCTCGACCAATCACGGACCGAGAACAACTTTTAATATGCATGACTCGGGGAAAAGGCCCGAGCTCTACAATGGGGTACAATCCTTGTATGGACTAGAAGCAACAAGCTGCCTTTACACGAGTTTGCAGCTCACTCCAAGACTCTGGGTAGGGGGCTATAGTGTGTCTTGAAGCACTTTACAACTGCCAGGCATCGTTACTCAGCCGTGTACTGCGGCATCTGCTTTGATCAACAGCCTGAACAGGTAAACACAGGTAGGTAGGCCGGTGGAAACACACCTATAGTAGTAAGTTGGATCAGAGGACGACATGTTTGTTGTTGATCAGTGCTGTTCCTTAAAAAATACCCGGGTATCTGTGGCTGGCGTGTCCGTGTATCCGAAGTTGGTGTAACAGTAAAGTGTGGACGGTTTCAGGTGGTGGAGCAGGAAGAGGTCGGCACACCTGAGCGTCCGGAGCGCATGGACAGTTGTAGTAATCGGGCTGATTGAGAACGTTCAGCTGTTACACTTGGCTAGGGAAGGGAGAAGAACCAATAGGGCCGCGGAAAGCCGACAACATACGCTCACTCAAGCCTATAATGTCACAGACCAATAACGAAGGCAAAGGTACGTTTCTGTTTTTTTTCTTCACTTTGGTTCGTAACACTTCGCCTCCCCCGAGCAGCAGCCCCCCTACACGGTGCATGCATCTCCAACCATGCAGTAAATTATCAACTTGTCAACAGTCGTGTTCTTGGCTTCAGTCGCGATCATCTCTCAGTCACATCAGGTCGGCGTTCGGCCGGACTATATTATATATTACTCACAGTTTTAGGACTATCTGTCTTCTCAAATATTCTGCATCCACCTTCCTTATGATAGCTGTCAAGTAAACACTTGTCCTCGATAGTGTGCTTGACAAGGAGGCAATATTAAGTTTATTGTACACATTGCGGAGTAAGGGGTGTTATCCACTATTGCACCCTCCCCTTCCACGTGATAAGATTGGATTTATACCGTTCGGATTACTTTCATCTTGGTTTGTGCTGTATGTTGTGTACACTATTACCAATGCACAATGTTAACAGCGGTAAGTATAATAAACACACATCCAATTCAAAGTTATTACATTTATATTATATATACACTGTACATTATTATTTGAATCAAATTAATAATTAATTAGTTTCATGTTAGATTTCCGGTATTATTTTTAGATATTAAATTTAGATGACATCACATATGTCAGTATCATCTACATCGTTTTATCAATATCGAGAATAAATCGTTTCTACCACGGGTACATGTATACCGCTGGTTATTGGTATTGTGCTCTGCTGTGCTGTGTTGAGACATCCTGATCCCTATTTTCGTGTTATTTCCATTAAGATTGACTGGAACCGACACTTTCAAGGCAGAGAAAACGTCATAATGAATCAAGTCTCAACTCAGCCCAACATGATCATGGATAAACAAGGTGAAGGTAGATATAATTATTGTATGTTTCCTATGACCCCGTGACAGCTCCTGACACTGTGACATGCATCAGTGTTTCTCTGATGAGTATGTCGCCCATGCTAATATTTACAGTGCTTATTAAACACATTTAAACAAGTTTTTATTCAGCAAAAATGAATGAGAATTGGTAAACAAGCTTTACAGCTTATTACCAAATGCTAAGATTGACAGTGCTTATGAGATGTCATAAAACAATTCAAAGGAATAATGCTGTGCGTTTGTTAAATATAAACCCACTGCTATATTTGTTTACATTAAATTTAGATAATTATTTTCGTAATTATTTACATTCTATTGATTATTTACATAATTTTATTTTATTGATTATAACAAAATATTATTTTCCCCAGTAAAACAAACCTAAACCAACAATACATAGAAATTGTATTTTATTAAAATAAGCGGTGTTTGTTTTTAAACCCTGAAATAAAAAATATATAATATGCATTTTAGTTAACTAAGTACTTGTTAGTATAAAACTACAACGAATTGATCGAAACATTGGTGAAAACTGCCCCAAGAAAGTGGGTTAGGCAGGGTTACTCAGTGGCTGCCCTCTCTTCCACTGACTATACGCACATGTCGCTACAAGGTAGACATAGGTAGCAGTTTGCCCTCGGGACATCGAGACGAACAGCCACCGGAGGCTACCACTCACATTTGTAATGCATTCAGTTATAAACACTTGCCCATGAATGTACGTGAATGCCTTTGGAAACACCAAGCCGACGTTTGCGCCTAATTATGCATTATGTAAAGTTATGTACTTCTTCTGTATTTGATGTCGCTAACTTTCGTTGCATCAGTGTAGAAACTGGGGTATAAATGAATGCCAAGAATGCATGAATGTCTTGTGTATAGATGATGTCACAGTCAGAGAACAACACAACGTATTCATCATTATAGAGATTATTAGTATTTAAAAAAAAATATTCATATAGTTTTAATTAACAAGTTGTATTCGTTAAAACGGAAATATAAATGAAATGTCTCTCGATATAAAAAGGTCATGGGTGAATGCTATGTGATACTTATGTAGGCAGACATTCAATCAGCAGACAACACCGGATCTACGTTTATATTAACTAAGCATTGCGTGGAGTATTTAGCAGTATCAGTAATATAATGATAGAAGTTGAAGTCCGTCTGACGATCCGAGTTGTGATGTTGATCATGATTGAGCACTAGTCTAGATACACGGCAGGTGTAGCATCAGTCAGTGTCATCTTTTTACATGCACATTTCCCCAGTAGCAACAGTACATTGGCCTACCTATACCCAGGAATCAAGTTAAAAAATAATATACACTGTTTTGTTGTCTCGATCCATGGAAAACATCGTATGTTTTATGGTTCGTGTCCTCCTCCTCGAAGCAAAACAACTCGTTCATAATATAACACGTATCATAAAAATTATCAATTATTATTTAACATCTGACGTTACTTTTTGTTGTTGTTGACGTCAAATATAGTATAAACTTGTAGTACAAATAACTATACAATGTACCTTGAATTTGCTATACAAGTGCTGTTTTTCTTTTTAAGTTAACATCGTAACATGACATGATTAATACGTTATTATTTAACATGTGACGGGGTTTTAAGTTAACGTCAAAATATAGCCTAGACTAGTAAGTAACTGTATCTATATTTGGCTAGTCAGACATGTCCCTTTTTGAGAATGTCAAAGAATAGTACTAGTATCAGTTGTCCACTTATTGATAGTACAGTCTCTGTCTCACATGTATCGATCATGATATTGATTATAACGTCCTGATTGACATGTTTGGATCCGAGTTGACGTCACGTCATGTGCATTACACAAACGTAACTTATTATTATTTTTAATGTAAGATGCCTTAAAATTATTGATGAATAAAATATGTTCCTTCTTTTCACAAAAATTGTGACGAACGTTGACATATGCTCGAGCTAATTGATAATTCTGGCTATAATTTAACAGCAGCTTAATATACAGTATAGTATAGATAGTATATAGTATAGATGGACATGCCAGGTATGCTAGTTTGTACGGCATGTTTAGTTATAACATAAAACGATAATTATGACATATGCATATACATGCATAGATACTATGCGTTATCTTTTCATTATGATTATGGGAACCGAAGCTTAAAAGTATAGCACTGTTTTCCCGTACTGCTAAATTGATAATGACGTGGTAAGTCAGTTGGATTCAAACATAAAGTAAACCAATGGAAATTATTAATGTTGAATAATGAATCGCTCATTGTGGCTATGAAAACGGATATTACCCCCAACCAGATCAAACAACAGCAAATCGATCTATAGTTTTTCAAGCGTGAATTCCTGAACACCGTTTTACTATTGATGCGAAATCGATTGAGTATCAGTAGACGACGGATCTTCTGTAATGTTTATTCTTTAATTAATCTCGTTGAAAGTAGACCATTGATTGCAATTTGTGTTTCTTCTATGATCATATAATAGGTATAGATAAACTTACAGCTACACATAGCCGGGTTTGAATATTTCATGCCTGCACTAGATTGCGTCCTTTTCTTCCTAAGTTTATATGAAGCATAACATATGAGCATGGCCTTAATTGAATGTCTTTAACCGACTTGCCAATTCCGTCGATTGTGATTCCAAACGAGATACGATCTTTCAATAGAAATGTCTTCTGTGTCGCAGCTAAAATTTAAATTTCATGACCATGACTTGGATATCTGTAATTATAGAACGTAGTGCCCATGGTACGTACGACCTCAATTAACAGAAATATGGATATGCTTCAGAGGCAGTTCGCGACGTTAAGATGCGACTTGTAAAACACGCTTCCGCACACCGTAGGCCAACACGTTTGGGTTTATTTCATTATGTAAGTAGAGTAGAGACATTATTTGTTCCGGTATTAATGGTACCTGTCATGACGCCGTTATAACCTTAACAGTGGAGATGCGCATCATAAAGAGTCTCCCTAACTGTCTCTTGAGATGTATCTGAATTATTAACCACATTTTCCATGAATAAATAACGCGGGGTGTTTTGTGTTGTATACGCAGTCCATTATTATAGGGGAATTTATTTTCTTCAGCTGCGAAAAATTATCATGAAAACAGTGGCATGCATGTATGTCTTCCTATGCTACCACCTTCCAGGTAGAGATGATAACTTATGCACGAAGATACACGTCTTTGTCCATATTTATTTTCATTCATGCCTATTCAATTAATAAGTAAGGGACTCAACAGATCTCCTTGCAGTGATGGACATGTTGTGTTCAATTTTCAATTGGCCTCGTGTTCAATGGCAGAAAAGTGGATAATTCACTCGGATGTTGGAAGTAATTATTCATTAGAGGTTGTAGCTTTTGTCACGAAGTTTTGAAATTAATAATTAACGAAATTGAAAGTATGTAATTCCTCTTTCCTTATAATTTGGTATTAGCATTTTTCACACCGCTTTTAGCGCAGCCAGCAATTAAGTGGATTCTCTTCAGGTATTTGAACGGAGACCTCGAAAGTTAACCACACACACGAGGTCTCATAAATGCATCCTTGTATGTGCTACAGTATTTATACAACCCACAGGAATTTCGATGCTGAAATTAACGCGGAACTAATGGGACTAATACTGAATACACTGCCCGTCAACAATGAACGTATAATTGGCAGCTCTTTAACATCATGAGTTGGGATATTTCGTTTATTGGCAAGCCATTCAGCTGATACATGGGACAATTTGTTACTTTATGTTGCTTCGTCGACCGATATCGTATTGAACTGGAGAACCGAGAGGGATAGAGAAAACGTTTATGAACTGCCTGATTGTGTCAATATTTGTACATACTCTAACCTTTCATGTATAGATTAGCATGCATACATTGTCGGGTTATTGGACAATAATCGGACTTGCTACAAGCATGCAAACTCCATCTTCGGATATTAATGGACTGGTGATTAGCGTTGTTTAATCAGTTTTAATCGAATAATAGATTAAGTGCACTAAATTACATTTATAATATAAACTTTGCACAATCACCAGGAAGCCATATAGCTGGTTTGATATTGAAATCATATAATAATTACCATGTCAAATATTGCATAGATGGGACTCGATATCATTATATACTCATACTCATAGTTAACACAGTGTGAGTATCCCAGTACGTACGACTTGACAGGATATTATATCGCATATCATCGTAACATCAGAACAGATTAATTATTAAGTTGGCTTTATAAAAAATGCTGATCGCTGGGTTATGAATATAATTTATATGTTTTTCGTTTACAGGGTTATGACTAAGATAATATAGGCAGGACTTATATTCAATTGTTGGCAAGGCATCCACACTAGACTATAGGCAGTCCTATGATAACAATATCGTCACTTGGGTATCGTCGTTTCTCAATCCCCTAGTAATGACATACATTTGCCTGTCACAATTTTATCCCAACTTTTGTCTACCCACTCGTGAATAGGATCAGCCTGTCATTTAGCCATATTGTAATTCAAGTCGGTATTTCTTTGGTAAATGAAGTATGGAACCTCCTTTGAGTATAGTCTTCCTTGTATTAAATATATCTAGAGCCATTTGCAATCTTCGGCAAGAAACGATCCAAGCGTGAACTCGTATGTACGAAAAAGCACTATATTCCGATAGATGCTTAAGCTAAATTTTCAGCAATTTCTATTGGTCTGTGAGATTCGAATAAGGGTAAATGTATCCTCGAGTGACTGGTCGCCTTTCAGAAGCAGTCATGTATCACGTGTTTGAACCATCAACATTTTCAACAAGAGACTCCCGCTGTGCGCTAACCATCGTGCAGTATAAGATGGAGGACAATACCATAAGCCCTGACAAACAGGGAACAAGATGTTTCAGTGCTTGGCTTGTCAGCAGAATTGAAGTGCAGGAGGCTTGATTCAACAGACAACAGTGCCCTTTGTGCCATAGGGTTTCTCCTTTGTGAATCGTAGAACTCTGTCTCATGTCCTGCCTTTTCTTTTCTCAGCAAAGTCATTTCCAGTAATTTCTGCCAACCGTAGGGGTTCCAATTTGGCAGAGCTCCTCGCTACACGGGAGACAATATGGGCAAGATCTTCAAGTGATGACTTCCTTTTTGTTCCAATATGACTCCTATACCATTCTCAATGTTGTGTTTTGGGATGGGAGGGGGGCAAATTGTGGTAAAACTAAATGCGTTAATAAGCATGTGGGTGGACACCTGTGTTCAATGCAGTGGCGAAAGTCGTGGGAATATGACCCGTTAATATTGGCATTTCTATGATTGCAACACATCACTTACTACCAGCGGTGGATGCTAATACTTAGAGGTGAAGTGAACTCGACATGTTAAGACTCTGTACTCTATATGTGGCAGTGCAATCAGTGTGGGTGATAGAAAATATATGGTCTGTGTCAACTTAAAGTCAATAACTACAGGAAAAGAAAATTCGATGTGTCTATATTGTCCATTGAACTATATCATAGCATATGCGTGTGTTGTCAAGTAAACTGCAACGGAAACTGTTGAATACTGTATGCGAGTCACTATATTTTAATTTCGTAGTAGTTCACATACTATGCTTCTCATTAATGGATTCAGATAGTATCAACTCGGGGCTTATTTTCAATGATTTGCATAACCAAGATAACATATTTAGCAGATAATACATATGCATATGATTTGAGATATCTTGCAGCTTAATGAACAGACAAAGCCACCATCGCCTATAGTGAAGAGAACAAACGGGATTGAAATGGGTGTACCAGCGGGGTGACGAGACACAATCTAAACCTACGTGTAGTTCTCGTTATTATTCAAGCCATTGTATTGCTTTTTCGTCAGGTGCCTAAACTTATTTCACAAGCGACCATCTCAAAACCCTAGAAGCAATTGATCTATTCAGCATGGCAGGGGGGCGACATTGTCTTCATTGGTAACGAGCACTAGGAACTGATGCTTCATCTATTGTTTGGGGTTGGACGAATTGTAGTGTCTTGTAACGTCATTAAATGCGAGATCGCTGGTGTAATCCTCGATTTGGAACATACCCCCAGGGTGAAACACCCAGGTAGATTTCTGATCACTCGTTCCGGGTACACGTTATAAAATGTCCAGTAGTGTGAACACCTGAATAATGTAATACATTTACGTATATAACTGCAGAAGAGTAAAAAGCCAAAAAGAGTATAACTTGCAGAATAATGTTTGCTTTATAAAATGAAGGTTTACATGTAATTGTTTCTTTAGGATTATTGATTCTAATGTCCAAGATACTCGTGAACGTACAATGTACTCGTAATTAAAAAATAGAATGATACTAATAATATTTGGAAAGCAAATTGACAAAATAGCCATGTACAATATACTATCTCGATAAAAGTTCCGAGGGCCAACAACTTAACGTAATACCAGAACAATGTATTTTGACTAATTTCTTAAGCAGGATACCACAAAGTCTAACTAAATTCTAAGAATTAAAGAAATTAACTTTACCAATCCACAACGAAAGGCGTTAATAAGAATACGTATTATAGTTAATTGTATTTCATTTATAAATCCCTGAATTAGATTTGTAGATTATAACGTACAGGTATTCAGACGTATGGTCTTGGTGGCCTTGCGATTATATTACGGTATTCTCTGTCCAAGTCAGTCCATTCCGCCTTGAACCACCGACCCTTTGCCTGATTTCTATGGGTGGGTATGTGACGGGAGTTGGCCCCGGGGCAGGAACTGCACATTGTCTCCGTCGGTGCTATTTTCGTTGTCCTCTCCATTGAATTCCGTGGAATAAGTCACGCCAATACACGTTCTTCCATCGTGAACCCCAGCGTATGCGTGTTAACTATAGCCAATACAGCTTTTATTCACTCGCCTTACCGAAAGTGTAATAAATAAATAAAGCATATTCACCATTTCTACGACTATACTCGCCGCTTCTATGTTGGCCTTGGTAGATGAATGCGGCGGTGTATTTACTATAAACTAAGTGTCAATTCGTTTGACTCGGCGATTCAATGCGGAATGTCTTCGTGAATTGCAATATTGCTTATGTATTCAACTCTTGAACTTGGCTAGTATTCGTGTACTGGGGATTGGAATGTATCTAGAGCACAACCAGGTTTCAGTGAAATATGGGTCACAAATAATATCATATCGATAAGCTGTGCAATACAATAAGACGAATTCAATATATTACATATAAACACAGATATAGGTTGGACTTAGACGTAGCTTGACCTAGTAAAAGTGTTGCGTTCGTGGAGGGGTTATATAGGCACGACTAGCTAACGTAATGCGGATTTTGTTCGCAAGCAATACGTTCGGGGACGACAAGGTCAAGAAAGTTGTTGTGGTTACGTATGAGTGACTCTAAATGAAGGATTTCAAGTAGGTGGGGATGACTCTACACTTCTACGCACTACCGGTTTGTATTTTGATCGAGGCTCGACCAAGCATGGCCGCCATGTGAGCGACGCCGTGTAGAGACCGCGTACCCGAAACCTAGCTCGTACATCACTTTGGAATGCCACTCTGGATCCCCTCCACACTGGAATCCAACAAGTTTCTATGCCAACGCATTGTCATTCAAATAAAGTAGTAGGGTACGGGGAGGCGGTGGTCTCCTGGGGGAAGTGGAGAAGGGGAGGGGAGGGGGGGAGAAAGAAGACATTAAACTGGCCCATGAGGGCAAAATTACAACAGCGATCCTATCACCGTACTTTCAGGACGGGCTTTTATTATACGAGCCCCGGGCGAAATAAATGGCAGATATAAAAGATAGACTCAATGATAAAGTGTGTGTCGGCCCGAACGCAGGATATTCTGTGCTGGTCCCGTTTCTTTTACCTGAAGCAGTTTCGACACCTGATGTTTCTGTCTATTAATGCACGGCAGTTCCTCTGCTTTACGTTGGAAGTGAACAACTGATAGTTATCGTGATAAATAAGGAACGTTTGAAGGTAGAGAGGCAACAAGTAACTCCGCCAAGCTGGAGTAATTCTAGATCTCCACTTGGGAGTGGAAATAACTACTGGGATTAATTACGTAACCTAAGCTCGCATTTGAAGCTACACTGAACACCTGTATTCCCTAATTAAACAGGTCTAACCAGTTACCGAGAGGCAACAATAGGTCCGGCATTGTCCGACCATACAATGCTATATTAGTAGGCGGACTTTCCAAATGCGATCCTTTGCTGCGAATAGGCTGGAGGTAATTCGCTGTTATGGAATGTCTGGAGCTGCACCTACACGCTCGCTCAGTAGGGGGTGCAAAGACCTTGCTCTTGGAGAGGAAATACTTCTTCAGGGGAAATAACTCTGAAGAATGAGTGCAATTAAGCTGGAGTTAGGTCTGGCTTGATGGTGCTATTGGAATCATCAAGAAGCGGAAGTCTTCCTGGTGGCCGTCAGTCTTGAAGAATGTTACGTCTCATGTTTGTTTGGTGTTGAATACCAGTTCGAAGATTTTGTTGGCAAGGAGCTTGAATCCGTTTAAGATCCATATTATATTCTCCCCATTGTATGATGACATGTCTAAATTGAAGTGGAGATTATCATTATATATCCTCAATATATCATGGCGCTTGTAGTGCGAACATTTTCCGGGGTCGATGGTGTCCTGTTACTTAAAATAGCAGACTAGTACATGTATCGTTATTTATTATTATTATGAGTAGTAGTAGTAGTATTTGGTTGTATTAATAGCATTGATTAGTAGAATTAGTATTGGTTTATATCCTCCTCTCCCTCCTGATTCTATTACTAGGTGATGCTAATTATCGTAGACCTAATATCCTAAATAACCATTGGTTGTCATGTTACATTGTGCAAATACAATTGCTACCTTTCTCATCATGGTACCCTCATCACATACTTTGAGCATAGACTGAAGCTAGATTTATTGAGATAATTCCAATACGACTGACATGTTTTCTTTGATTTTGACAACTGTTAATTTCTAGACATTGTTCTAGACATAGCTAACTAATATTGATGAGCTTCAAATGTCGTCTATTTTCATCATTTTGTAAAGTGTGCTGATCTAAAAGATCTGGCTGTTTATGAGAGCAAATATTATTGGTTCCTGTGTATATAATGTACTGGCATACAATGTATTCAGAAATCGCTGTGATCCAGGTATCGCTCATTCATGATAACTGTCGAGTAAAGAACCACCACAGAACGTATTTGGCTAGGCTATGCTGTTCAATACTAGTCCTCTGTTGGTATGTATTCATTATAAATCTATATATATTGTACCTTTAGACATTCAATTAAACGAACCAATCCATCTTGGCCTAGCCTGTTTCGTGTCCACTCTTGTCCGATCTGGCATTGACCTCTGCTGGAGGTCATTCCAACAAGTGGTCAACTCCTGCGGTGCGGGCCCACAATAAGTGACCATTGTCCGGCGGTCACACATCGCTAAACCCCCGGTAACCGTCGCCTTCACAACAGTCGTCTAAACCCCACCGTCTTTCACACCTCTGGGGTCATTGCATGTTCCGAGTGGCGTAGTCCTTGCTTGTAGCAAGACATGAGCACCCCTCCGCTACGTCACGACTACCCAAACACCTCGTACTGTGCCCTTACACCGGTACCCATCGGCTATACAACCCACCCTCACCCCTACACCCTCGTCAATCCGCCCTCTAAATAAGGTCCTGTCACTCACTCTATTGTTGCCATGGTGTTGTCACTGCCTCAGAAACCATTCCTGAGGCACTCGGTGTTCAACTCGAAATGCCATCAATGTTCAATTGTCGCTTTTCCAGTGCTTTTGCATAAGTTGCTTGGGTGAAAGGCCCGTTAGATTTGCATTGACGCGTCACAAACATCTCAATTATTTCAATTTACATGTCTTTAGGTTGTTTATAGGAATCCACTTGATGGTGGGATCAAACTAATTAATTTCTCTTCGAATCAGGCTAAGTATGTTTGCATTCGTGCCTAAGGCAAAATTATACTAACTATGCGTCGGGATAAATGTATCAAATACTATACGTTAAATAGACGGCATTGTTATTTAGTTCTGACTTTTTAATTCGTATGTTAATGACAGGTTTCAAATGCCACTGGTAGGCTATACTCTTTTAAATCTGTAACCGGATTTACATACATTATTACTATAAAACTAGTAATTTATTTTTACTATTTATTACTACAAAACATCCCAATGCGAATATATTAAGATGCAATTATTTCAGATATAATATACATGTAAATAGATAATCACGTTTATATGACAACATAATATAGCTGGGGAAAAAATATGTCGGTATATTTTTAATAAGAATTTTAGCGTGAACGTCCTTGTAGACTTGAACCGTGAACCTCTGCTGATTGGTTCCATTGGTTTCCAATACTGGAAGCCAAGCGAGAAGCCACGTGGAAAATGGCTATTTAGGATTTCTCGTTATTTTTGCTTGCTTAAAGAAGCCTTTTTTTTCTCTCTCGCAATGATGGTTCTCAAATTTCGGCTGATTTCGACATCCCACATAGATATGCTGTGTAGAATGGCAACAATAGTCCCCGTGACCGTAAACTGGCGTTTATCTGTCAGTAATTGATCCGCGTATAACTTTAAATAGGACAATAACACTTTACCGGTAATTGAATTTGTTCATAACGTAGCTAGGATGTGTGTGGCGTGGAGCAATCTCACTAAAAGTATTGACATAGATATGATTTCTTTTAAGTTGCTTGTTCACTTTATTAATTTTATTAGTAACTTTACAGATCCTTGTAGCTTATCATTGTTGATCTTCTTTGTATTATTAAAAAATACATTTTCAAAACCTTTATTAAAAATAATAATTTAGCCGATATTTACTGTTACTTGCATTATGTAAATGAGATGTATTTTGATCATACTCAAATGCTTGATGACGTGTATATATCTGCATCATCATATTTGATACAAAGAACGTGTTTTGGGAAACAAGAAAAAAAAAACAGGTTCAGAAACCATTAAAAAAAATACCTGTGGAAAGTAAGATATCGCCAGCAGGTATGTTGTGGAAATGTACGATAATGCATACAGTTTGTTAAATATACGCCATTTTAGAGTTGAAAGACTTGTATTTTACATTGACAAGAATGACGTTAGAATACCCCCTTTTGATGACAATGGACGTTCAGCGAAGTAGAACCGACTACTCGAGGAAGAGTTCGACCTTACCCGAGGATTGCGGAGTCATATTGAAATAAGTCTTCTCGCAATTAGCTTTCACAATAACCTCACTCACTCAGTTTCTAAACACATTTGTACTCGTCGAGAATTTTATCAACTGCCGAAAATGCTTTCCATTCTGTCGCTTCAAATATAGAGTACGGGGAGGGGATGGCGATGGGGGTGGGTTATTTTTTGGGGGGCAGTGATGACTGTGATATGATCTTCAGAATGCATCGTGTACAGTATACGAACACTTAGATATACTGAATAATGTTTCTTTATCGCTTTACACAGATTTCAAAAGATTTCAAAAGTACTCTAGGCACCAGTTTTTCCCAAAGCAAACTTACGTCACTAAAATGACTTTTTTAACTCTTCAGTAAACTGTATTTCTCGGGAGAGAAAAAAATCGATCCCAATTGGTAACTGAAAAATGCATCTCGGAAGAAGAACAAAACTCATTGCCGGTAAATGAGTTATAAACGCAGCTGATTTATGATTGCTTACGAGACATTCGGAACGTAATATTAGTGTATGAGCTTAAGGGAAATTGAGCAGTATATAACATAATAATATACAATATATTACATGATGAATGAATTTTGATAATGGGTACCTTATTTGGTTCAATATTGGTGTTGGAATATTTTTAAATGTATTCCTAGTTGTATACATCTCTCTTCATATCTCTCCATAATTGCCAGCCACAACCATCATCATCCAGTGCACATATATAAACATTTAATTAGATGAAAGTGGTGGAACAGCTGGCGTTTACATGACAAATATGTAAGTAATAGTATTCAAAATGCTGCATGGCATTAGTCTGGCATTCGGACAGGATCAACCAGTGCTGTGTCTGACGGAATAACTTTCTATTCTCTGCTGTTCTTTGGTCTGGTCTGTATGGTTCTGTATATCGTTTCTCAAAGCTCTCTTATCCAATAATAAGAGACCATAGCGCTCTCTTTGCCGATAGCTAATACACTGCTAAGAGAGTGCTATGGTCTCTTAGCGGATAAGAGAGCTTCGAGAAACGATACCCTGTTCTTCTGTTCAGTTATGTGTTCTGTGTTTCTCTTCTCTCCTTCCTTTGTTCGGTTATATTCTGTTAGTTTATGTTCGTTTATGTTCTAGTCTGTATTCTGTGTACTGTTCTGTATTCTGCTATCTTCTGTTCTCTTCTGTTCTAACTAGGGCAGACAGACAGACATAAAATGCACATAAAAATAGACGTTTTGCAAAACAGTATAACATGTTCTGCCAGCCAGCCAAGCAATTACTTACAAGACACTACAGACACTATTTATCTACAATACTATAAGAATAAAATATTATTATTAGAAGGTAAAAAAGTATATATATATAAACATTTTAATTTACATACAAAAGAAAATATAATTACAACGACATATAAATGATGTAGGAACTACCGACGTTACTTTATTTAATATGGTAATTAAGATAGTGTCTTATGACGTTGATTGGCTTGTTTGAAAAACCATTCGTGTTGCCCCCTGGGTGAAACCAACATGGTGAATTAACTGCCACTATACCTCCAATAGAAAATAGTAGGTTATTGAATCGTATTGCTGGTTTCGTATCTGGTATTGCCTCTTATCGTATATACACTCATTTATAAATATTAGAGTTGCAATATGCTTTCTATGGTTGTTGTTTAAGTGGCAATATCATCTTTGGGTAATATTAAATCTTTTTAAAATAAGTTTTATATTTTTCTACATAATATTACTAATTGTTCAAGAATATGAAGAAATCAATATACAATTGCAACGCGGTACCGTATCGCCAATGCAACAAAAAATGTATATTCGCCAAAGAGGCCTCTCCTAAATAACGTGTTTTCAAGACAAGGCAGACACGTTACTCTACAAGTTAAAAGGCTGTGCGAACTGTACACACAAATTGTGACGTCGCGATTACACGTGTGACGATCACCAGTAGATTGGTAGTTGTTAGGTAATAGGGACAGTAAGTCTCGTTGGGATCATTTCCGGTGACAGGAAGAATTTCGACGGTTGCTATGAATGACGTCTGAATCGTGACGTTTTCATGTGAGGGCACACTTGGGTATCGTAAAATGTGTAGCGCATTTAGGTGATTGACCGAATGTCACCGGATATTGAATGAATCTCGGGCTATCTCGTGTCAACTTAGAACCCTATAAAGACATTTCTATATTGTTAAAAACATATGTTTAACAATCATATTTGTCTGTGAAATATAGTTGTATCAGAATATGATTACGTGACCTTTGCCCTCGTGCAAATATGATATTACCACTTTACGTCTACAGGTTTGTTGTGAAGGGACGTATCTCCAGCGTATATTCACTACGTGTTGAATTTCACATAAACGGAAATTAGATATTCTTTGCCACGTCAACATTGATGGTATGTTTTGGAAACTGCTGAAAGATTATTCCCAACGCCGACAACACATTGTTCCTCCCATTGTAGGTTTTAGATGTTAATACCCCCGCAAATATATCTGTACAATCCCACCACCGTAATATGGGTAAACTATGTTATTCTTTGTACGTTTGAGGTTCGTTCGAATACTAGTAACATTTTATGATGCAATTGTTCTTTGTGTCGTGTGTGTGTGTGTGTATGTGTGTGTGTGTGTGTGTGTGTATGTGTGTGTGTGTGTGTGTGTGTATGTGTTAAAGCAAATAACAGTAAAAAAGTAATATAGTCTAACTACAATCATTTACAAAATCCTAAATAGTCTTTAAAGTAAGCAGTAGTAGGCCTAAGTTAACCCAGTTCTCAAATAATGATTTCTGAAATGTGCTTAACATTTTTATTTGGGAGTCATATTTCAACAACCGTCATGAACATTTGTTAAATATACCATAATATACCTGTGCCCAACATGAGATTTTCCTGTTTATTATCAAAGTATATGTAATCTGGTAGCACATCCGAGAACACCACATGTCGCGGTATCTAATAGTGTGACACACCTGTGGTAAATAGACCTATATACACAATGACCTTGACATTGGCGAATTGCAACCTTTGACCCGGGCCTCGGGTCAGGAATTTGATCATATTTAATCAATATATGTATGACATTACAGCCGATGGCAAGTTCAAACTATCATTTATATCAATCTCCTTTTGGCGAAATTACAAATGATGATTATTACTAATGACCTACAATCTACATTAAATTATTAATTTATTTCTTGATTTTGAACCTTAATTTTCTTCCTTACTTAGTTAATAATATATGTATATATATGCAACAAGGAAAAAAGCATATTGTTCGTGTCTTTAAACAGGTACATACTAATATAATATGACGACAAACTTATGCTGCAACTCCATTGCATTATAATCTTGTTCCTACGTATTCTATAGGCTTCGACTCGTGACATATGTCAACCAGAGAGAAGACACGGACCTAACATATAATTAATAAATAATACTTCGGTGGGGATGTGTTTGAAGCTCCTGGAGGGTTGGGGGGTGCAAAGGAGGGTGGGGGCAAGGGTAGATCACTCCCATAAGCCTGTGAGTGCTGGCAGGTGTCCTCTTCAGCTCACATCATTCAATACTCATTCTGGAAAGCATTTGACAGACTTGTAAAGAACAACGACATAGATCGCCGGAGGCTTCCATAGCACTACGTCGGACATTGTTTTGTTCTGTGGGCTGTTAAAAACCCCTTTCAAAGCAGCTGATATGCCTTGCTTCGGCTTCTTTAAAGGCGCACTGATCACGATTTAGAGTCGGACATGTGCGCAACGTAACATCGCGTTTACACATTGCTGCGAACAGAACAATAGAAGGACAAAGGAATTCCTATTGTTGCCATCCCTTTGCAGGTGTCATATTATTATGTCTATACTAGAATGTAGGCACCACTTAGTATACTCAACAAAATAAGTTACGGGCCGGAAGGTATTCTGTCCGGAAGCTTTCTGGCAATTGTTTGGAACTCGGCTTGATCGAGGAATCTGGTGCCGTTATGCTTGCAATGTGTCTCCAGGTTCTTGAAGAGTATCTGAAGCCTGTAGACGTTTGGGAATTCTTCGACTGTTAAAATGATATAAAGCTAGATTTATATGTTGAAGTTTAGTATACTCGCCGTTGTTTAATGTTTGGAGTATGTAATATACAAGCTGGACTGGCTTTTGTATCATTTCTTTCTTTCGACAATAATTTATGTTTAAACCACGACATGTCAAAATAAAACCCGGGTAGTTTTGTGGAGGTTTTGGTATAGAAACAAAAATGTGTATAGTTATTTGTGGTTCTCTGTCAACGTTCTGGTTTGATTTCAAGCTAACCATCGTCTCCACCAGCTGTTAAACAGTGATAAAAACAGAGCTGTCGTTTGTAGAAAGTCACAGGTGTTTTATATTTATTTATCCAATAAATCAACCGAAAAAAAAGACAACTGTTAATACGACTATCGCGCATTTGTTTTAATTTTATTTTCTCTCCGGATTTCCTAATAAAGTATATTCTATTATTTCACAAACTGGAGTATATTTCCGGATGTTAATCTAATACATGACAGTTGATAAGCATGTCAGCAAGTACTGCCAACGGGTATACAGTATACAGTAGTAACGGCGTGGAAGGAAGTGCACTGTATCCTCCTCCAAAGTACATGCCCTGATAAATTCGTCTCATAGCCGTGTTGTGTCTATTGTACATTATACTACATGCTTAATATAGCTGCGTCGTCGGCTCGTTTTTGTTTTACTTACTAAAGCGTGAAAAATGTGAAACACGACCGAGTTTCCCCGTGTCGAGAATAGATTTGAGTTCACACCTCGGTCTTGACAATCAGCCAGGCGTATATGCTCGATAAGCTCTGTGGTTCCAGTTGTAAACATGGACAGAACAGGACAAGAACAGACGAGTTATAGAACGTATAGAAGTACTGTATATACTATATAGAGAGAGGTCCGGTATGCTCTTCCCTATATTAATATACACATTGATTTATCAACTATTGGTGTATACCAATTTAGGGGGAGTTGCTGTTTTATTTAATAATATAAAATAATAATAATAATAATAATAATAATAGCTCAAGTATCTTTATTATTCTTAATCTTTAGTCCCTCATTCATTTATCAATAGCACACGTATCTTTATTATTCTTTATATACTTTTAGTCCCCCATTCATTTATCATGTGTAAATATTATGGTAATGATGATTATGACGCTAGCGACGACGACGACGACGATGATGATGATGATAATGATGATGATGATGATGAAACAATCATGCCATCATTATCATCATCATCATCATCGATTGTTTCTTACTATTTAAAAACAAATCAACCATAATTATTGTGAAGGTAACTTAGTTCAGGCACTAGTATCTTCTTCGTATTACATATACCTATTTCAATCACACGTAGAACAGGGAACGGTCTCAAATACATTTATTATATCCAAAGAAACATATTCGCATTATTTGGACCAGGTTTTATTATCGTTCTAGTTCTGACGTATCGTTAACTATGAATTATATTACGCACTATGTTGTATGAAACAGAGATGAAAAGAGAACACAAAACAAATGGTTTGAAATTTAAAGAACCACATGTTTACGGAGTTTCATTTTTTTATCAGTAGACAACCACTTTGGACCTGGACGTTGAGGTGAAATAGCCAGTTGATTATACGTTGTTACAGACTTCATAAGGGCAACCCAGTACACGTTTTGTCCACAACCTGTTTTCTGTTTAGGAAAATATTTTGGTGGGTTTGGCATAGAAATAGAAAACAAAAACACAGCAATAAAGCGATGGGGAGCTATCCTTATTGGCTATTACAAAGTAGTTCTGACAATGGCGCCGTTTGTGAAATATCCGGTTATTGCTGATAGCATTGTGTATTACTCCGCCTTCATAGGCTTGTTTACTGCTCACATTATAAATGTATGACGCATCATTTTGACATTGTCAGGGTTGTAGCGGGGTTAGTGGGACGATGTTTAAATTGAATAAGATTTACTGTCGATGAATACTTTTTTTCACAAAATGTTCAAATGCATAATGGTGGGATAACCAATTGTTCCTTCTTAAGCTGTTCGTTTTTAAAGGGTATTAATTTTCACTAACAACTAGGTACCGAATTCTAGATGTATTTACGACATACATTCCAGACATTCTCAATGATGATAGATTGCAGCTGAATCTGTTCATCAGTATACCGAACAAACAAAGTTTGGTATCATAGTTTATGAAGGATCTTAGAGAAAACTTTTAGCGGTTAACACATAAGCCCTTACATTTTTCCAACTCATCATTTAGATCCTGACAGATACCATACAGTTCCAGTGACCCGTTCTGTCACACTTTATCCGAGAGACAGATCCGGGTAGGGGATCGGGTGTCGTGTTTCAGAGGCGCCACAGGTAGCCAGAACCGGTCGACGGTGACTTGGCACATTCTGCTTAACAGAACTGGAGGTAGAACACATCCCTGCACAAACCCTTAGTTCTTATACCAGCGAACGAAGGAATCAGGTTTCGTGTTTACCTACGTAATAAATCAGAGTAAGCTTAAGAGAAAGACATCTCGTACGATGTTACCATTTGTGTTAGATTTATTTTACATTTTGTTATGTAAATGAGCAGCAGTTCTTTTCCTTAAATTCAAATATTCATTGTTATTGTTATATATACGCTGTGATCTGTATGTCAGCGCTTTTACAGGAGAGTTACGTGATAGTGTTTCCGAAGGTATTTCAATAGAGACGATAAAACGTTGATAAAAGCATCAAGACGAACACAAAACTTAATTTCAACAAGAAATAATACTGGATGCGTCTACTGCTGAAATAGTAGCCACGGTTCACGACCAAGCGCCGTGGTTCAGTGGAATCGCATTGGCACCGACTAAATACGGTAGATCAGTACTAGCATATCACATTCATACAGGTTTGTCGGATGAAATGCTACAGTCATATTTAATAATTGGATACAAGTTTAGACAGTAGATCATCATGGCGCCATTGACCGTACTCAATGTGTCTGTTGTTTGGAAGTGTTTTATTGGCTGAATTTTACGTGATATTTCGTTACTTGTGTTGTATGTATGCACACATTTTATTATATACGCTCGTGTGGAGACCATCATTGCTTGTCTAACTATTCTAAGAAAGTGTCAGTGCCACAATGTCCAAAGATACAATTAAGTTATAGATGCAGTCCTTCTATTTGAAGCAGTAGTAAAATATACAGGAAGCTCTGACCCACTGACCTAATTATCAGATCACATGACCTAGTCATACGAGCGGATATTTCATATATAAATATAACTGAAATAAACAATGTTCTCTCTATATATAGCAAAACGTTATACACGCAAATGCAAGACCGTATCATTCACGCACTACTGACGTAGGTCACCTGTTGTCTCCTGGTGTTAATGAATTAATGCTAATTGATAATGGGTTAATGTAAATCGGCAGACTATATAATAAATAAATGCTAATAATAATAATAATAATGATAATAATAAGAATAATAGTAACGTATATAATGTGAAGATTTATATTGCGCAATCATCCACAATGTAATGTATGCTCATAGCGCTACACTAGTGAAATGATAATTAATTTCTGGTTTGGATCCTATATCATTAGTTGCTTATAAATAAATACATTCCTGTCATGCGACGCATTTAGTAAGCTATTTCTGTTTGTCTGTGCACGGAAATAAAACAAAGGATACGCCGGAAGGAGGTTAGCATTCATATGTAAATTGCATGCTACTTCGTGAAGCCGCTAAGTAAAGTAAGACATGTACAGGTTACATTAGTGCAAAGCAATAAAGGTATTACAAATATTTTGCCACAACGTCCTGTAGCAACTCCATTCAAAGTAAGGATGTGATTAATACGATGATACAGAAGCAAATATAATGACATCGATGAGCGAGAGGAAACAGTATGATTTCATCTTCATCCAATGAAAAACTAAAGTCGCTGTGATTCGTAACTGGCGTAGGTCCTATATGTAACCCCTACCACCC
>JAVCKX010104859.1:0-12559 GCA_034780695.1 Lepetodrilus gordensis | reverse complement strand
AAGCTTTTTGGAAGTACAAACATGATTTTATGTATGTCAAGTGAATGTACTTTGCAGTTATAGCTAAGAACTAGTCATATCTGTGATAGTATGCCTTTAAACTACATTAATTATGGCAAATTGAAGAAATAATTTGAGTTGGTCCATTTTCTGTTTTATCTCCAAAATGTATTCAGGTGATTTATCAATTTGGTTTTCTATGTTATTGTTATCTTAATTTCTTTTGATTTTATCAATGTGACTTGAATTTTTACTAAGTTTTATTACATTATCATAATTATTTAGATTAACATTCACATCATTTACATCATCAGTAAATGTTGGACATCTTGGAGGTATATAAATTCAATATTGAACTTTCATGATGTCATGTGATATGATTTTTTGTCAACTTCCTGTCTCCTCATGCTTATGTCACTTCCTGTTTGGGCCTCACTCATGGCTAAGGCTGCTAAGCTAAGGTTGCATGGCCTACAACAATTCAAGCAAATCATGCCATAAAATACATGTAGCTTCAATCCATTCTATAACATAGCAAATAAGTTGACTTACACCTATCTATGGTAAGGTTCACTCACATAATGTAGGCTTTGGGGATATAAATGGCTAGATTTTGTCTTGTAAACAGGTGAAATGTTCATCTTCTTGACTCATTCAATTGACATTGTTATTATTGGTACACATTCAGTTGTTATTCTATTCTCTGTATGTCTTGATTGTTGCCTTAGACTGTCATGTAATTAATTGGGTGTGTCATACCCCATTAACAAATATTGTCATGAATCAAAATGACAACATGAATTAGCTAGACCTTGATTGTCAATAAACATCTTCATGGTAGAATATTGGCCCTGCTGCAATTATGGTCAGATAGTAATACACCCATTCAATATTGTGAAATTAATAAGGCATGTTAGGTGTGTGCACTGCTACTATTATGTGAATCATAAGAAATGCTGCATAACTTACTTTGTTTGTCTCAGGATCCACACACGTAGATTACACCCTTAAATAATCGCTCCAATAACAGCTACCAGTTCATTGATTGCGTGTACAGATGCCCCATTATGGTAACACTTCTATACTTTCTTAAAACTATATTTATGTCATGTTCTATATCTCTAATGACTATATGTATCACATTACATTGCAATAAAATAGACACCGTTTAGTAATCAGTCTTGTAGATTACATGGATTTTGCGACACCCGTTATTTGATATAAACAAATATTTTTTCGTTTTATTGACCGATATTGTATATGATCATGTACACAAACCACCACAGTTGTAGTAGAAAATAAAATTGAGAACTTTATCAGTATAATTCTTTTCGAGAATTCTATAAAATGTGACATACCCTCCGTTGCGACACACTGTTTTTGGTCATTTTAGTGCCTTTTGAGATCAGTTGCTCTCTAATTTGATAGTTTATACTATAAAAGTAGGTGTTACCTATTTGATCTCGATGGCGTCTACTAGAAAATAATTAGCTTTTATACTGAAAATGTAAAATGAATGCGCTACACGAAAAATGGCAATTGGCTCCACTTTCGTGAGAATGGGAAAAATAATGTAAAGTGAATATAGCGAAGTATTATCATTACCCGGCCATAAAGTTAATCCAAAAGGGAGATAAGAGGGTGGATCGAGTTGTCATCATTGTACTCTTATTAGTTTTTCATTCCTTCAGATTGTAATAATAATAATAATAATAATAATAATAATAATAATGGATTATGCATATGTATAATGCACCTATTCCATATTGTACATATGCTTATAGCATTACATTATTACCCTGGTCAATGGATCTGTGCACTCAATTCTTTCTCAACTCCCTGGGGAGTATATTTGGTATTAATTGGAGAATGGTTGGCCATGTATGTGTGGAGATTAAATCTTTCTTTGCTTCTGTGCATTATGGTGACATAGTTACTGCTGGTTTGCCTCCCACCATAAACATGTTGCTACAAAAAGATCACTGAAATACTTTTAAAATGTTAACCCCAAATTCTTCCTTGCAGTGATATGGATGTCACAGGTTTCCTCCTGTTGTAAATTGACAAGCCCTGATATGAGTGAAAGAATCTTGAAAGCGACTCTAAACAACAATTAATTAAGGATTGACTGGAATATTTTGTGCGTTCATCGAGGTATGAAACCGATGTGCAAACTGTATGAATCCGCGAAGCGGTTCATACAAAAGTTTGCACATCGTTTTTTACGTTCATACCTCGATGAAGGCAAACAAATATTCCAGTCAATCCTTATAAATAAATAACACAACATATTTGTGGGGAATTATTTGATTCAATAGTCTGACATAATGCATCTACATTTTATAAGCAGCGAATTAATATTTTGCCGACGTCAAGTATAGATGACATCATATAAATCGTGACGTCACAATGCCACCTAGGAAACTTTCGTTCATTGAAGTATGAATGCAATGTTTTGGGGTCACGTTAGACCAATCAGATTGCCGGATTCACATGCTATTTATTTTTAAAATATAAAAATTAAATGTACGTTAACATTGGAATCTAATCTTCATATCACAATTGTAGTTTTATTCTTGGTTTTTCCACAAAAAATATTGAAATTGTACTTTGTCTCCAAAATGTATCTGGATAGATCTTCACAAAACTTGGTTTTATATTTGTCTCCAAAATAGGTACCATAATATTTGTATTCTTTTCACCAAACTCTATATTCACTCACTCACTTTTCACCAAACTGTATGTGTATGATGTGTACACGTGACTAAATGTTCATTACTGCGTCACAATGTTCAATATCTAATACAGTGGTTGACTTGAAGCTTTTCCAGAAAATTACATATTAAATTCTTGAAATTTTAATAGTAATTGTGTCAGTAAGTGAAAGAATCCTGAAAGCTACTATGGACACCAATACACAATTAAAAAATGTTTTAAAAATATTTAAGGTTGGCTCCTAACATGCAATCCTAGTAGAAACCCTGCTTATATGACGAAATTCTCAAAATGTTTTCCATCTGTTTGCAGAAGAACCCTGAAGACTACACGGCACGTCTTCGGGCTAAACAAGAGGAGGAGAAAGCCGAGAAGCTACGACACCAGCGCCGAGGAGTGGACGGCAAGGAGAACATCAAGCGACACAGCTACACCTCCAAGCCCGATGAAGCCACTCAAGCAGCCAGAGAATACCGCATAAAGAGGAGGTCCCTGAACCTAGAAGGCAAGCCAGAATCTTCCAGAGAGAGTCCATCCGCTGCCAGGAGTTCGGCTTCCCCTCCTCACAGACCATCCAGAAGCAAGAGGCTTTCATCTGGATCCAAGAGTCCTTCAGTAGATGCTGCTGCTGCTGGTTCAGGAACTCCTGTTGTAATTCCTCAAGAGAAGGTAGAAAGTGATGTGTCTACCTTGAATCGGGGTACAGGAGTGAAGAAAGAGGAGAAAAGGAGTTCCGAGAGGACCCTCAAAGAGAGTAACACACAGGAGAAAAAACCTGCATCACCAGGAGTCCAGACTCCGAGAGCTAAGTCTCCAGAAGCTTCTTCCAGTTCCGACTCCAGATCGTCCTCACCGAAGAAGAGTCCTACGAGATCTTCCAGCAAGAAGGTTCGGGCGCCACCACCTCCTCGGCCAACAAGTCCTCCAGTGAAGAAGTCACAAGAATCTCAGCTCAAAGCCGAATCTCACGTCGAAGTTACCGTAAAGTCTACGCCCGAAGTCTCCAGCAAAGCAGAAGCTGTTGTCAAGTCTCCATCCTCAGGAACTGACTGTTCGACTCCCGTGGCTCCTCCTCGACAGAAGAAGAGAGGATCCACAAAGTCAGAGAGTTCTGAGGAGTCTGTTCAAAGGGTGAATGGACCAGTCAGTCCTGAACCAAAAACTCCCAGCAAAGAAGCAACATTTCAAAGTCCTCGCGATCTGAAGAATTCTGACATCATAACAGCCGAGACATCATTTATCAACACATCAAATGTAAAGGATTCACCGAGAAATATTCAATCCTCTGCTAAGAAGTCACCTGGTTACAGAAGCGGCTCCGATTTGAGCTTTGATGAGTCGCGAGACCATTCAGTGCTAATTTCGGACTCCTTGGAATCTGAAATTTTTGGAGTTTTGAAAGAATCGAGCATATTTACCGATTCCAAGTCATTTCCTGCTGCTGATGATTATGCGGAAACAGTCGCCACCCAAAAAGTGGTAAAAGAATCTGACCATAATAATCTTAAAGTCCAGTCTCCAGTTGTGAACAAAGCTGTTACTTCTCCTAAGGTAGAAGCAGCTAAATCCAGCATAACAGAAGCTGATAACAACTCTTCATATTCAGAAACTAACGACTTCTTCGCTAGCGTTATTTCTGAAGTTGCTGGCATCCATGGTGGTGCTCGGCCTAAAGTCCGTGAACCAGTGAAACAGAAACCTGCACCGGAACATATCACAACGGAGTCTGTCAAACAGGATTCTTTGAAGAAAGAAGTCATCAGTGTTCAGAAGAAGGAAGAGGAGAAGAAAGAAGAGATAGAGGAGGAGGAGGAGGAAGAGGAGGAGGAAATTGAAGTCATCATTGAGGAAGTGATAGAGATCAAAACTACTTTGGATGATGCTGGTAATCTGATTCTAGACTCGTCTGATCCTCAGTTTCAATCTCATGTCATCAGCACCAAGAAAACCGTGATATCACAGGCAATTGAGCACAAAACAATCCCAGCCAAAGCAATTGAGCCCAAAGTGATCGAGCCCAAAGCTATTGAGCCCAAAGCTATCGAGTCTAAAGTGAGCGAACCCAAAGTGATTGAGCCAAAGGTGTTCATCCAGGAAAGCACAATTGAGGAACAAACTCAACAGAGCAACGATACCAAGCCAAAACAGAAGAGTCCAAAGAAGAAGGCCCCTACTCCTCCGCAACATTTGGACATTTTATCTCACGAGGTTAACCAGATCTTTACAAAAATTGAGGCCTCACAAAGCGCGGCCCCACCACCTTCCTTGAGGGTCGTGGAACCGACGAAACTCTCGACGGTCCGGGACCACCTGACAGGTGGTGGCGCTGCGGTCGGATACGAGTCTGATGCCTCCGATGCCAGCTCTGCACCTCCGCCTCTGCCGGAGTCTGAGCCTCCGCCGCTCCCTGCAAATGGACCTCCCCTCGCCTCAGCAGCACACCTCAACCAGGACGACCTCCTCGTGGATGTAGAGGTCAAAACTCCCAGCATGCCGAGCTCCAAGTCTTCTTCCACAGGTAACTTGGACCCTGTGGTAGACGTAGAGTCGACCGATGTTGTTAGTTCTGTTGTCGTCAACTCCAGTAGTGAAGGGACCCATGGTGGGAAAAGCCTGGCTCAAATGAGGGCAGATTTTTTCGGACTTGCTAAGCCGACTATGTTAGAATTGGATGATATGGAAATACCCAACACAACCGAGAGTATTTACTATTCTGGGGTGAAAGGTCGGGACTCTGATGGGTCAGACGAAGAAAGCGGATTTAGTGCCACCTTTTCACCAGGTAAGATCATCTAAACACTAGATCCTTCTTTTCTTCTCAATATTGTAATTTTATAATATACTTTATAGATAGTATTTACATAGTAACATTTCAATTTCTATAAAATGGTTTTACAGTACTATAACTGACCCTTTTGTATTTTTCTATTTCAGAACATTTTCTTTTATCTTAAGTTTGGGTATACTACTGTGTGTGTGCAATGCACACACTCACATATATTTGTTGATCTACTCTTTCATGTTCATAATAATAAGTCCATTCATCTGCCATTGAGGAAATGTTAAAGTTTGGGTTTAAAACCACATAGTGAAAATATAGGGGATATTGGTTTCCATACATTACATGAACTAACCTGGGAAAGGAACATATGTGGACCGGTTTCAACTTCTAATTCTTGTCTCATTGCATCATAATACAATCATGTTGGACATCGTTAACCTTCGTCATACTGGAGGCAACTGAGGGTGCCATAATAAGCAGCAATTTTTATAATAAATGGGAGAAGGTTTAATGATTGCCTATACAAAACAGAATCACAGATATTCATTCATAACTGGAAAACATGGGCAGCTTTGAACAGTATAGATTGCAATTTTAGCAAATTAATCTTTTTGTAGATGTGTGCTGTGCGTGTGTTATGTGTTTTAATTATTACTATTTCAATAACTATATTTTTCACTACATGTTTTGCACAAATACATACTTATTTCCTGATTGGGAGAAAATCAAGATTTAATTCCTGTTAAATTTTTGTTTATCGACATGAAACATTTTGAGGCTTAATACAGTACATGTATGTTTGAAATTTAATTTAATCTATATTTTCATCGGGGTTTTTTCACTTCAATTTTGTCCAAATAGATTCACATAGTTTTATGCTTACACTTAGCCTTCAGATTTTTACCTTAAGGAAAAAGGTAGGATAGAAGAAATATTATATGCCAGTTTATTTCTGGATGTTTTATATTGTGATAATCAAGTTTAAAATAAGATAATAGTTCACTATATAAATTAAAATAATAGTATTATGTTCATGGAACGGATTATTTCAAATATTTTAATCATTTTGAAAATTTCACATCGATATATTTGCACATACCAATTAAAATTTTACTTTTGTAATAATATTACCTGATTTAAGTTTTAAA
This sequence comes from Lepetodrilus gordensis, assembly GCA_034780695.1. NCBI lineage: Eukaryota > Metazoa > Mollusca > Gastropoda > Lepetellida > Lepetodrilidae > Lepetodrilus > Lepetodrilus gordensis. The sequence goes on along the minus strand of JAVCKX010104859.1, from coordinate 5,914 downwards.
TATTTTTTTGACATGGAAACATTTACCATTCATTTTTTTCGCCTTTTGTCAAAATATCCAATTTTGCAAACCTATTTTCCAAGTCAACCAAGTATACGACGTTAAATTCTACATTCAATTTTTATTTGTTTGCTATTCATTTATAGATTTAAATACCATTGAAATATTTTATATGCTACATGCATGCATAGTTGTAGTCTGATTCTAGCTATGCTCAATGATCTGCTTACCTTTTTGGTAAATCTATGCAATTTACTTTTTTTAGAATCCTTTTACGCAACCTTTACAGAGGATCTAAACTAAAATTTCCAAACTGTTTTCACAAATAAACTGCATTTATAAGAGTAAAAATAATATCTATTTGCACATGCTTTTCTTTTCACACCAATTCTAGCTTCAGGCCTATTTCTGAGATTTTATGAATGTTGCTTTTGCTAACGTGAGTGTTTCTAAGGTGGCCACACTGTATTTCACCAAATACACTTCCTCCACATTGGTAGTTACTTGGGCCCTGAGATTTACAAAACCTTTTTGAGTATGATTTCTTGCGCAAAGTTTTGTTCACAAATACCCATATAAAATGTGGACTTGAGCTTGAAATCATACTCAAAGGGTTTCGTACGGTCAGAACCTGTTCTACTGTTCAGTGATCTGTGTGTAAGATCATGTAGATCTGTCGTCTGTTGTCTGTATTCAGACGATGTCATCCAGAACACAGTATTTTTTCCACATAGAACAGTTTCATGTTTGAGGGATCAATGGTAGAAATTGATTAACAGTTACCATCTTAGGTTAACAGTTACCATCTTAAGTTAACAGTTAAGTTAAATACTTAGCTTCATCTGTTAGAATAAGATCACAATTACTAGATCACGATCGCAAGTCTAGCCATAATGCATACTTGTGTATTTACTTTTGTTTATTTAAAATTATAAATTTCAATATTTTATTGACATACCGGTATCATTATAAGAATGAGACAATTGTGTAACAATTATCATTGTCTTCTTCTTATGTATGCTTTCTTGCAAGAATTCAGTGAATTCATAGTTTTGCAATCAATTCTATTTCCAGGTGACAGCGGGATTCTTACATCGAGTTTACCCACCTCCCCCGATGGCTCGGACATCGCTAATATTCAACTTATTTCATACGAGGAGAAACATTCAAAGGGAGATCTTTTCACTAGCTTTTCTACCAATCATGACACAAGACCAACGTTGACCATAAAATCACCACCAAAGGGAGGTAATGAGAGCTTTCAGAAAACGGAAACCCACAAAACATATTCTGAATCTGGCTACACATCCCCGCGATCTCCAGATGAGGTTATCTCCCCTAGGGGAAGAGTTGTATACAATTCGCAGGAGATGGTCGAGAAAGCCAGACATTTTGCGGACATTGTTCAGAAGCCAAATTTTGTTGCGAAGAGGGAGGGGTCCAAGGACGACGATTTCGACCAGGAGCAACTTCAGGAGTTGGAGCTGGAGAGACGGTCCGTAATCTCGCAGTCCACAGTCCGCAGAAAATTCCCTCTGTCCAGTCCCACCGAAGAAACATCACCGCCTTTTTACGAAGGTAAGTTTTTGTTTTGCTAGCTGCTCAAAGCCAGGTGCTTGGAGGAATTGTTCTCTGATATCGCAGACTCACAGAGTTTTTAATACACACCAAATGCGTATGTATGTGTCACAGGTGAAAGCACACATGTAGTATACTATACTATAATGCTTTTAAAATGCTCATCACAACCACTAGAATACTCTACAGTGATTGTAATAAACACGTAGCGCAGAATAGATGATAAACATTAACGCTACAGCACCTCAGACAGTTGTTGTTCGTGTGCTTTCAACTGTGACGTGTGCATGAATATTCTGCATGTATTTTATATATATTATTTTTTTTCATTTCTTTCATTTTTATTTTCATACAACATTTGCAAAGTAAAACATATATGGCACCACAAGAATACAGGCACTTATTTTCAGAGATCCTAACGATAGAAGCACAAAAATATTTTTTTTACATCTAATACCAATACTTTTATACTTACCGGGTATGTGTAATAATTTTGTAACAGGTTACCCTGGTATAGAAGTGTTAATTTAAAATGTCTATCTTGCATGATTTCCTGTAACAGACCAAATAATATTTTTTGTCTAAAACAATACATATGGCCAAGCACAAACTCATTTGAGTTCTAGTAAATCATCAATCTCATTGTCATTTAATTATTGTGCTTAAATAATGACTTTAATAATTTTGAAAACTGATTTGATAATGGTATTATATTTTTTTCTCAACCAAAACCAATCAGTATAATTTCTGTTTAACCATATTCAAATATATTCAAATTGCAGGTATTGTTTAGATATTTATTCAGCTTTTTGAAAATATAATCAATATAATCGTCCATTAGCAATGCATTCAAATTTGACTTTGTACCCAACTGAAATTAAAAAGAAATTCTTTGTGGGTGAAATTACCCTCGCATGTTCTCATCATTATTGCATTATGATCAATTATGCAAAGCTAACAATTGGCGGTAAAAAGATAATAAAATCTACTTTGTGATGCAAAATTGCATGTGTTTGTTTTGTCCGTGTTTTCGCCGTTGCTAACGACATCCATTCTTGCATAGTCGACAACGCCAACATCTGATTTGAGATACGAGTGGCGCAATATCAATAATTGATCTGCTGCATGGTACATTGCATGTTGGGAGAACTCGGGCAAATCTAACTATATATGACTTTGAGTGGAGGGAACCGTACAATACTACAGTTGCATTGTTGTTCTGGCTGTGTTTATGTACGCCATTAGACGTAAGTAGATGATTTCTGGTTTTTGTCTTATTGTCGGAATAAATATTTGGCATTTTTCCAGAAAAACAGATTTGGGATGTAGAAATTGTCGTATTGTCTGAGTTTTTTTCTGTTAATAACTTTTGTTCTGTTTCATGGATTGTTAATCTCTATATATGTATTACATGTATTCCGAAAGTGTTACTTTTTGTAAATCATGAAACATCTCATATTGAAAATGTTTATCACCTTCCACATATAGTTCATGCATATAACTGATGTTATAAGACATGACATGGCTATTTTTCACTTATCACATCTTGTATCCTATGAAAGTATCTTATCAAGTTTATAACCTTTATTTCAGATATATACCGTATTAATGATGGTATAAATATCATATTATATGTCTATTTTTGATACATCACGTCTCGTATCAATGGTAACCTATATCTTGAGGAAATGATACTGGGATTTTAGGCTTGATATAGGGATCTGCCACATACGATGTATCCAATGCTTTCTGTACTTGCTATTGTATTAAGAAATGTGGATTACGTCTTGTGTCGTGGATGATCCCGATATCTTAATCTCTGATGTGAGGCGGATGACTACTTTCATCCTTGGTTCATGTGTACCAGCCATGGCTCATGAATCTTACTGTAACACAAAGTTATCATAGGTTTTACTCCCCATCATAAACATAGCACTGTAATAACACATACTGAAATACTGCTGGAAAATGGTATAGGATTTTGAATTAAAGGGTCATTGACTGGTCACCGAGCTAATTGTCCTACCTGTATGTTAATTAAGCTTTATTGATAATTGTTGCTTTAATTAATTAATGGAAACAATTCCATGTTTCTTTAACCCTCTATCTGTGGGATGAATCATAATCGCTGTACTTTGTGGAATCTTTGATCGACTCCAGCAGAAAAATGGTTAATGAAGTCCTGCAAGAAAAAACCCAGAAAAACAATAATAATATTACTATTTCTAAGGCAAATATTTTAATAAATCGGATTTCATGGGTAATTCCAATGTTATATTAATTAAATTAAATTGATTAACCCTCTCCCTGTTAAAATAGACAAAGGCACAGAGAGCCTATTCTCAAAATGTTCTTATGATTGTACAACAATCTTAAAGATTCATATAGCAGGGCTAAGAAAGTGTTACGCACATTCTTGGACTAAGAAGATCGTAAGAACGTTTTGAGAATAGGCCCCCAGCTCTATGGCATCTGTTGCCTTCAGCACAGAGAGAGTTAAATACCTGTACACGCACCTGTATTAACGAGCTGTGGAGGTGACCATTTACAACAGGTGGTGAGCCCTGTGGTCTCTCGTCCAATCACTGACTGCCAATCCTAACAATTAACATTGCATGACCACGGCACCTTATACTCTACAGTGGCTATGTATAGAGAGACCTACTACTACTGACCCACAAATGACATTCTAATTAAACCATCCATGTTAACCCTCTCTGGGCTGGAAGGATTTGGAGACATTTTATTCGAATGCTTAGAGAGGCCAAGGGTTAAATTTAGTATCACGTTTATAAGATCGCAAGCAATCAAACGTATGGGGGAATTTTCATAAATTTTACATATGAAACGTCAACGGAGATGTTGCTCCCAAATAGCTGAATGAATATTGGAGTAAGCTGTCGATTTCATATTTAGATTTCGCGTTTGTTTGAATTCCAATCAACAGGTATTATTTATGATTTGAAGATGTTGCTCCAAATAGTTAAACCTTTTGATTGCCCTCAATTACAAATTTATGTTTTAAAATTTAGATTACAATGAAATACATATTATCCCATGGTTTGCATTTATCAGGGGGGAAATATGCATTTTCTAACTCTGCTTATTTCATAACAACTTATTTTATTTTACATTATTTTACTGAAAGATAAATAATGATGCGTTTCATCAATTGACTCGCCTTCAACCCATAGTTACATGAGTATACTACTTGGTTTCACAGTTATACTATGGCGAGATTGAAGTAATCTTGTATACTATGTATAGCTTGTTTAGCTGTTGGCTCAGCTTAGAGATTGTGATCTAAAAGATCTTGTAACTAGAGATTGTCATGTTTCCTCTAAGGCTTTGTAGATGTTTAGATCAGTGTTTGGTTCACTAGGTTACAGGTATGAATATATGGAAAACACATATTAGTCTATTTAGCACATAACTGATGACTGATAGTAACCTTGGTTGAAAAAACAGCAGCTATTGGGAATACAGATTCTTGGATAATTACAAGTATGTGAATTTATACTAAAAAACTTGTTTCAAAATGTTGGTTGATTGTTGTTCTTCTATGGTCTAATGGTGGAAATGAACATGTGAATTATTGCAATTAGACCACACTTTTCAAGCCTTTTCGACGAATTAAATCTGAGGAAATTTAACTATTATGGTACAATATCCCCCGGCTTGCTCCCCCCTAGAATTGGAGGATTTTGTTTAATAAACATATATTTTGTAGTATGGTTGGGTATTGATATTGATATTGATATTGACAAAGCTTTTGAAGTGTATGCTAAAAGGCAACCTAAAAAGATGGTAACTACTGTTCCATATCATAAAAATGAAGTAAATAATTACTAAAATTATGAGACCACCATAAAATACACTTTGAGCCCCCCCAACCTAAACTGAAAGTCTGCATCCACCCCTGAATATATAGATGCATTTATTGCTCCAAATCTTTTGAATAACTAGCATGCATTTCAGGTTAGACAGCCAAGCAAATGTCGGTCAAATAATTAAGTGTTTTGTACCCAATGACATCAAAAACAATAATAATGACATAGACTATGACACATACCTGTGTGTGATGATTTACAAAGACCAATGCAATAGTTAAAGGTGCAAACACCAGAAGATATTGTCAGAAGTTCCCACTATATCCAGAATTATTATTCGTATAACTTAATAATAATAATAATAAATTATGCACATTTATATTGCACCAAATCCACACTCTAAAGCATGCTCATAGCTCCACATTTAAGCTAAATAGGGCTGGAAAGTAATGGCGGGAGCCTCATTGTGAAACTGACTTCCGGGTACAGGGAGGCTCCTAATAATG
>JAVCKX010104533.1:0-12561 GCA_034780695.1 Lepetodrilus gordensis | reverse complement strand
TCTCTCTCTCTCTCTCTCTCTCTCTCTCTCTCTCTCTCTCTCTCTCTCTCTCTCTCTCTCTCTCTCTCTCTTTCCCAGTCTCTTCTGTGTATGTATCGTTTCCGCTAATATAGCTTCTGTTTTCCCAATAGAGATGTTACTAAATGGAACCACGAGGACATCTGACGGCTCCATTTCTAACGGTAAAGTTCTCCACCCATTAAATAGTCGCGGACAACCCGAGACCCCTGTTTACACAGACCTAAACGGGGGCGTTGCCTTTGGGACCTAAATGCCCAATAAAATTGACATCGTGCGACACACAAGACGTTACTGATAGAAAACATGTCCACTGCCTTCTGCACAGGAAATGTCGTGTCAAGTGGCGCAGTGTATTCTGGGAATGCATCAAAGGGGACGTGAGGGACCCGCCTCCCACGCCTTGAACGGGGAATACGGGGACATGATCCACCAACGCGGAAGTCGGGGTTCGTTACATGACAAAAGGCCGGAGCTTGGTTTCAGACAGTTGGCATTCTTTCAGATCACGCGGTAGTGGGAAACTTTTGTCTTAGGTCATATAATCTTTGATTAGTGTTATGGATTATTCCCCTTGGATGACCCTGCCATTTTTTGTCACCAGGCGGTGTGCACACGTTGTACACGTGCATAGTCGTTATTTAACAACCGGATCTAAAAGACTTTTATCTTAAAAGGAATACGAGGACAATTGTCATTTAAAGGCGGTTACATGTAAACGTTTGAAGAACTTACAAATATCAAGTCTTAGGAGTAATGTATGAGGCATTCACTTTGAAATCCTCGTATTTATTTAACCTTAAAGCTATATTCTAGTTTCAAATAAATTTTATATACGGTTACTCATATAGGCAACACTACAGCCACTAAACACAAACAAATATAAACATAATACCACAAGATATATTAAAAAATAAATAAGATTAAATAAAAATATGAATAAATACATATCTGGCGCAATATTTCAATCTTTAGCAAAATTACGCGACCTATGAAGAAATAATTAATTATATACGTATTTCTTTTCATAAATCCGCGAGATGAGACTTACTTAGGTCAACATTGTTTTTATTAGTCTGAAATCGTAAATCTGCTATTAAATCCTATGCTGTCATGATTAAAGATTTACTCCTTTTCTATTTATGTAGAAAGCCACTTTTCCCACAGTTATTGTGCCGTACAGGAATCTCTTAACCTTAGGATGTTTCTTTGGCCATTTCCCACATAACTACTTGGCCTCCTGATAACGGAATCTTCTGTGACATTTATTGCTTTTGTGTGCAATCGTAGGCCATATTGTAAACAATTGCCTTAACATACATCTACAATTGCATGTGTTGACAAATAACCAAAACCAAAAGGAAATTAAACGTACCAAACCATATAATTGTTTACTGCAAATATATATATATTTTTTTGCTAGACTAAAAGTCATAACATCTTTGGTTGTATGTTTCTATTTTCGATGAAGCTTCACAAATAGACGAAGATGTTAATGTAAACGGTAATGATATATTTTTAGTAGATGAGCTAAATTGTGATTTTATCATAAATGAAGTTGGAATAATTCTTTGAATATCTCAACACAAAGCGTGCATCTCAGTTCACTTTAGTTATTAGCTGAAAAAATATGCATTACATTGAAATAGGCGACGCCATGTATACGTCAATATGCGTTTTTGTCATCGTATTATATGAAGGGCGACTTTAAAGATGCAAGCGTCTTTGATTGTTACCAAGTGCGTTCCGCGTCGAATATAATATAAATAATACAGAAATACTAATGTGCACATATATAATTATATGTTCTATTATTATGTGCGTTTCTGGTAATCTTTCAAATAAATATCAACGATGGCCTCCACCGCTGAAAAATAACGGGTAACAAAAATCGAATTCCGAAGTTTAACCCTTTCCCTGCTGGAGGCAATCGGAGATGCCATAAAGAGCAGCGACTGTGCCTAATCCGGGGTTAAAGAGAGTTAAAGGTGCACTTTTACACATTACTATCTACTAGTATACATGCCTTCCGTCGCTGATCATTGGAGCAAATAAAATAAAATAAATAATAATGCACATGCTATGAAAATAGAAACTTGATTGATCTAATTACATTCTAATAGATAAATTAATATCTGCAACCTAAAACACATGTCTATAATAGCGTAATGAATAATTATTATGTAAGCCTACTTGGGCCTTAACGGATACCATGGACGCGACCATCTACATAAGTATTTTCTAAATAAACTGTTTTATCAGTTGGTCTGGTTTGACATTCTAGAAGGGTGGGACGAACTGTTCGACACTAGAGCCGGTATTATTACGCTCTCGTGAGAATCTTTTATTAAAAGAAGATGTCTCTCTTGCCATCCCCTCAGGGGGTTGTCGACGTCGGCGTCGCACCCAGACATTTAGGGGGAATATGGCCTTGCTCACGTACATATGCTGCAGCGTTAACACGCCAATATACTGCAGCACCTGATCCTGTTTCACAAATCTTGAATAGCTCTTAGAATATTGCAAGCATTACGCTAGCTTTACAATAACTGCAGCTATAGTCCAATGCAATTATAGTCGTAGATGTAAGGTTATAGACATCTGAACGCAATAAATATACAATTACATTTACAATAATTATAGTTTGGCATGAAATGCATTGACACCCCTATTTCGTAGATTAGCTCGGTAAATACTTGATGGAATGAAAAACAAAATAAACTTCATTTTCCTATTTCATTTGACCTAACCAAAATTAAAAAATTAAAAATATTGCACCAGTAATAAAAAAATCTGTTTATATAACGATCACCAATTAGTTTGAGTAAGTATTATTTTATGCAGAGGGGCGACGTTATAAAGAAGGAATAGGCTGAATTTGCTCGTGCGGGTGTGTGAAGAAGAGCAGCCGCACGAGCAATTCGAGCCCTTTTAACCGTTCCTTCTTTCGAACGTCGTCCCTCTGCATAAAATAATACTTACTCAAAATATTTGGTGATCATTATATAAACAGATTTTTTATTAGTGGTGCAATAGTTTATTTTTATTTTGGTTAGGTCAAATGAAATAAGAAAATGTAATATTTACCGAGATAATCTACGAAATAGGGGTGTCGATGCATGTCATGCCAAACTATAGTAAGCAATACAATATAACGAAAATATATATTCTAAGCATCTTATGGACATTTTCAAAATTGTAAAATAAAGCCTAGACATATTTATTTTAGAGCCATGCTTATTTTATATGTTCTAAGTGTCTTATGGATATTCCCAAAATTCTAAAAGTAATGGAACATTTTGTATAGAACATAAACACTGGGCTGTTGACTTGAAGCGTGGCTTCCATTAACATAAACAGTCGTGAAATAACAATTATATACATATTCACTATAAATGGAATTATTGAAAAATGCGAAGAGTAGAGAATAATGATGTCACAGCTAAATTTATGGAGCCAATGATTCTCAATGTACATATTTCAGATAGAGTATCACAGAGCATCAATATGGGATTCATTCTTTTACTAGTATATGTCTGGTTAAAAATAAATATATCGAGGGGTGGGTGGTAGCGCAGTGGTAGAATGTTGGGACTTCGGAGCCAAATGCCCGAGTTCAAATCCAACCGCGGGGAGTCCGGCATCAATTTTGGCAAAAGTTACATTTTTGACGCGATTGATTGTGATATTGGCAATGCAGATATCATCCTTGGTCTGCCAGTACCAGCCGGTGCTCGCAGGTTTACTGCAACGTTCCGTGCTACGGATGTTGCGGGTTTCCTCCTACCCTAAACTGACAACTCGTGATATTAGTGAAATAATCTAGAAAGCTACTCTAAACCACAATTATTATTATTAATGTTGGTACATTGGTGAAAGCTAACATACCTTGCAACCTAAATTGACGGTAAAACAATATAATCTTCAATAGCCGTGCCATAATAGCGATAACATCGAGTCTGGCACACTTAAGTATTTCCTTGTAGGTAAAGTATTAGTATATATACGTCTCGCTACTTAAGTTGTCACGTGTGACGTAAGCTACACTCTCACGTGCCAACAGGGTCGATGCTATCATTTAATTGAGTTTAGCGTTTCATTGAGCATTCACCGGGAGTGAGAGCGTACGGTGGTAGAGTCAATCTCTCTGTAACCATCTAAATCTGCTCGTATCAGGCCAGATGGTTATCTGCCTCGTTAAACCAAAGTCGGGAGAGAAGGGAGAGAGAGAGGCGGTGGAGACTAGGAATAGAACGATCAGTTGTAGACATGCAGTGGTGGATGTAATTGTCTAGAATGACACATACAGCCAGATACAAGCTTACCCCAGCAGCGTAATCAAACACTATACTAAATACAAAATACACTAAATACTAAATACTAAATATACGAAATACAAAATACACTAAATACTAAATATAATAAATATACTAAATGCCAAATACCAAATATACTAAATACAAAAAATACTAAATACTAAATATACTAAATACTAATGTACTAAATAATAATATACTAAATACACACCAACTATACTAACTATACTAAATACTAAATACATTAACTACTACATACTAAATATACTAAATATTGACTATACTAAACACTAAATATACTAAATACTAAATATAAATGCTATAGAATGCAAACTCTCGGTCAGGTTTTAACTTACTTATTTTGTTGTGAATTTGTGTTTAGAATCGCTTTCTAGATTATTTCGACTTGCCATTTTAGGGCAGAAGGAAACCCGCAACATTCGTAGCGCTGAATATTGCAGTAAACCTGTTTTAACTTACTTAAAAAGGAACCTACTTGTAATACAATATGTCTAGGAAAGGGGATTAGGATAATAAAATACACGGACCTGCATGGTACCCATATAATATATGTCTGTACAGGGAGTAAGTGTATTATCGGCTTACTTTCTGATATTTAAACTACGTATTATTTATTTGAATATATAATTAACATACTTAGACATACATCCACAGTCATGAATGTATACAACTTACATTTCCTATGTTCGAGGCGCAGATCTCTACCAAGGGAAACAAAGTGAAGTGAACTTTCCCCCCGTTTCTATAACATTCATGGGTGCCTCTATCTCGAAGAAAGAATGAGGTTTGAACAAAACTTACTCTGCCTGTGCAATTAACACATTAGAGAGTCGTTGTCGACAAGTTCTTATATATGATGTTCCGGATGGCGCTGACATGCATATTAGACATACGTCTTACCACACCGAATGCTCCGTGTGTCGAAAACACGGTCGTTTTCTTGTGAAAAAAATTTACACGATCATATTTGTATTGTTTGCAGAAAGCAGAGACGCTAGTTTCTGACATTACTATATATGGACTTGCATATTTATAACTTTAAAAATTAAAATTAAATAAAAATATGCTATGACGCAGTACTAGGACGAGCGACAGCAGTTTCGGTGTATTGTATTATTTATACCACGAACAAATGTCATTATCTGATGTACAACGCCTTAGTTTGTAGTTTTTAAAATTATTTAATGTTTAGAATAGATTAACCGTATTTATAAACAAATACAGCCATTATAGAGAACGAGACAAAATAATTGGGATCTAATAAGAAATAATTGTTTAAATAATAACAATTATTGCGTAAACAATGCCTAAACAATGCAAATTGATACGTTAATGGATGCAGTATATATTACATGTTGAATAATGCAAATATATGTTACGAGTACACGGGTCAAACTTTCTCTTTATTTCTATCTGAATATTAAAGTTATTTTTTTGTTATGTTTAATTATTTGTTCTTTTTTTTCTTATTATGTTTATTGAGCTAGTAGTTTATACTATCAATTATACTACACATGGCCAAATTAATGGATACAACTGGAAATAACATGTCTTCTATTCAAAACATCAGGCCCCGAGATTTCGAAACTTTAGTACGATTTCATTACTCAAGCTAAAATTTACATGACGTTTTATGAACAATACTCTGAGCATGAACTCATACTCAGAAAAGTTTCGTAATCTCGTGTACAATTATAAGACACGAAGACGGGAGTTGGTCTACAAGAAAGAAATAAGCAGCCGGAAGAGCATCTAGAGCATATAACCAGTTCATAAGAATATAGGTTCACTCAACATTCCAATATGGCGTTATATATCTCATGGTCAGACCGCCCTGTTCCTTACATAGAAGTATTATTTCTCTATGATAGCAAACAACTGTGCTATACAGCAGACCTTGGGCCATCTGATGAAAACAAAACGGTTATATCCCCGTCCTTGGAAGACACGTAAACACAGGATAAAAACAATACACACAGTTGTGTGACACATCTTTGAGATTCATGCAGCGTACGAATGTCCCCAGGCAATTGAAATATCTGAAGCTGCAAGAAGTAAAACAATGTACATGTATGCATACAGAATGCTGGTATAATAAATAAACCATAAATATAAAACGTACATGTATATAGCTATATGCTTCCATGTACAATATCATTCATACATTATTATTTATATTATTTTATTATTGTACTTAGTAACTATTACTACTACTACTACTACTACTACTGCTGCTACTACTACTACGACTACTACCACTACTACGTACTACTACGTACTACTACGTACTACTACGTACTACTATAATTCTACTACGTACTACTACTAATAATAATAATTAATAATAACTATAACAATAATAATGATAAAAAATAATAATAGTAATACAAATAATAATAATTACAACAACAACAACAACAACAACAACAACAACAACAACAACAACAACAACAACTACTACTACTACTACTACTACTAATTATAATAACAATTATAATAATAATTATTATTCAATAATATATTGTTCACGTATTAACATAATAAAAAATAGTATCATGTAATCGATCATTGATAGTTAATACGAAGACTATAATCTAGAATAGTGTATCAGCTGTATACACATAAGTATCCCTATGACTTTGCTGTCAACAGATGTTGAAGGTTGTTTGACCGAAGTTTAACCAAAGTTGGCACCACTTCCAGGATCGATTCCAAGACTGTGAAAGGCTTCCACCGACACTGCTGCCAGTGGGGCCTGTGGGTCTCTCTCTCTCTCTCCCACACCCCCACGTAATAGCAGCTAGGCTGCTTGTATAATCTGGCCTACACATTGCAATACGAATACAGTGTGAACACTCTCAGTCATATATTCTCACGCGCGACAACCCAGTTTTTCGCAAAGGAGAAGAAAAAGAAAAAAAATATTCACGAAGCTATTTATTTTGTCGTGGAGTTTTCGTGTGGAAGTTGTCAATAGTCACGCTTTGCATCGTCTTGGACTAAAAGAGAGCTCAGAAGAATTTATTCTGGATGTTTAATGAAAAGATAAGCGGTTCACGAAAAGCATTTCATGTCATATATATATGCTAGCTGTCTGATGCAGATATAACAATAATGTTAATGTTCTGGTAAAATGATAAAAAAATACACACAAAAACCACTGACATATTTGTAATTTAACTTACATGAGGCTCATTAGAATTAAAGTAAGTGTTATGTCTAACGTTTTTTCTTGTAAAGACCATTTATTGTATACTTTAATTAGTATGTTTTTCAACAATTAGACTGTTTGATTATTGCCAGAAAAGCAGATTGTTTGTAAATTTTGTGTGTGTAACATATTATGCATATTTATGCATACTATGATAACGTGTATCTAATCCTTTTGAATTTGAGTCTATAAAATATATTGAAATCAAATCCTACATAACTATAAATTTCCGATTAAAAAAATGAAATAAAATAAAATAAACTTTAAAAAATAATGGCAAAAACGAATAAGTTGGAAAAGTCTAAGTTGAAGAATTACTTGAAGGTTATACCTATACTTTGAATTGACCTTACGCTGTTTACTCAACATGGTTTCACGATGTCATTTATACCTGAATACAAAGTTGTCACCTGCATTATGCTAATCTTGCAATATGTTGTTTGTCGGACATTTGCCACGTGGCTAATCAAGTTATTCCCAGCTTTAAGTGTACCTGTATTCTGATTGATCGATGGGTATCATCACTACCTGGGAGATAGACAGCTGTGTAAGGTTAATTTATTCTTCTACTTAATTAATGTATTAATGTATAACTTAGGTATAATGGTGATTACCATATCAATACAAGGACGCGGACCTGTTTTCAAAATTCTTCTTAAAGACCACGCAACATTTCGTCTCTGTGAGTGTCATAATACACAGCAGCATAGTTACATACCCGGACTGACGGTATGTTTTGAAATATATATCTATACCATCGATAAAATGATGATATGAAATAGATTTAATTCCAGCAGTCATGGCGGAAATCGAAGGAAACAGTTATGCAGCCGTAAGAAAAACACTCGTTCCGCGATTAGTAAGTCAATTTGATAATACAACATATCAATAACTTATCGCTATGTAAATAACCACTGCAATATGTTATCGCACGAAGCAAACAGAGCTCTCGAGAAATGTACATCTCCGATTGTATTTTGACATTTGCTATCAGAATAAGACAATACCTGCCATGTACTTCAACCGCTGTCACCCTGTGCTTTAGAATTTAAAAACAAATATTTTGACATGAAATAGACACTGCCGTTTCTTTGTGTTAATCCAAGATATGGCGCGATTACCGATATTCGAATCGGCGCGATTTGCTTTTGATGTGGTGAAAGATTGATAGGTTTGAAATTCACACCGAACATTCGGTTGTCAATTTCACGTAGTTCTAACTGTTATCTGCGGACCTCATTACTATACTGAGCGAGTTTACAGATAGTTACGTTATTGAATTTAACAACTATCTAGAGTTGATTTAGATAGGATTTCAAGTAAGTTTTGACAAACAAAACAATGCAATTCTCCATCGTCAAAGAATCGTATATTTTTCAATTGGTTTGCACTAGACTAGATTTCAAATATAATAAGTTTTTTTAGTACATGAATGTACATGTATATCCCGTTCAGATGATTGATTCTCAGCTTGTTTGAACAAAGGTTAATTATTCCATTATTACCAATATAAATCAAAATTTAAATGATATGGCAAGTGTTCAAACAATATGAGAATGACATGGAAACTGTTTCCATAAAAACATCTTCATATTTCTGTTCTGGTTTATGTCACAATATGACAATCCTTATTTAAATGCAAATGTAGACGTCAAAAATAGACAATAAAATTAATTATGCATTTAAAAAACTCCAAAATTCCTGAGATGCTACAGGCTGAATTATAATTTAATGGAAGAAAGCAACAAATGCACTTATTAAAGAACGTGTGAAAGGCAGAGACAATAATCATTTTCCCACACAGACAGGCGCAATAAAGACAGAGAAAGAAAGTGACCTTGCACAATGCACATGAAATATGCAAGGAGTATGTCTATAACACGTGGTGTGGTTTTCCCGCGTAAACATGTTTATATCTACGGGGGAGGATTCCTGACAGATGTTGTATATTTCAAAATTGTCTTTGACTTTTTCCCACACTCGTTTACAACCCGGAAGTGTGAGGCGCGGGAGAACGCGCGTGAATCACGTCATCCTGACAATGTGTGTAATCTTTACGGAGGCCCTCAATAGGTTATATATTGGATTCTTTTTTAAGTATCTCGATTTGTACTATGTATGACAACTATTTAAATATAAATTAGGTATAAATATTATTATATAGGAGACTAATCTATATATTATTTTATTCTTCTTATAAAATACTTAAACATTCAGATTCAGATCTACCAATCTACTTACTCATGTAGTGGATACAATAGGCCTAGACTAGCTATTATAGTTCTAAATTATTATTTTGTACATTGTGGAATCCTGCTAACTGTTCTTTGCTTCATAATATATCTTCATGCAAAGGCATTATTTAAAAAGGTTCATCCTGTAAAATGTCCATATGTGTGTAGCAATGCACAATATTTTTATCTTGAAATGTTGTTATTGGGTAAGAGTGTACATATTATTTGAAACATCCCACACAGGTCCTCGCATGCGAATGTCTCGTGCAGATGTCATCACGTGACTTGGCCATTCCACAGCAGACGCGCGCATATGTAATATAGGCGCGCGCGTCGGATCGTGGTTGGCGGACGACCGTGGGAAAATTTACTTCTCGAAGACAACAGCATGCATTTTCTGGCGTTGTGGCTGCACATCACCATAGCAACGTGATAAACGCGCGACTTTTCCCGCCACTCTCTACGCTCTCACAGCAAACGAGGTAATCATGCATCCTCAGAAATGCCAATGCTATCTTTGCGATTCTACACAAACAACAGGACGGTCGCGCATGGGAAAAATGTACAATTTCTGAACTTTTTTTTCTCTCTCACGTGTCTGGTTTTATTAGCAACTAACGCGATGACATAGACTAGACCTCACTTCCGTTTGTTTACTACAACATCGTACAAAGAGATGTACCTGTTTACATTGCCCGTAACTTCATACATTAGTATACATCTATGTGATTAGTATTCGTGGAATTGCTAGTAGGCAAATTATACCTATGTGATATGTATTCTTGGTATTGCTAGTAGGCAAATTATACCTATGTGATATGTATTCTTGGTATTGGCAGATACTGATATATATTATATTTTCATGTAAATCGTTCTAATATAAGCCCGGCGCCATTATAGGCTATTATGTGTTACTTCAAGAATACATCAAAGGTGATTTTAAAACTGATGTATACTGGAACACGTGCGTTTATACCATGTATGGTCGAATTCATCTGGGTACGAACACGGAACTATTTAAGACCTTCTGTTCTGTATTAAAATACCTCAACATTTTATTCAAAAGCAGGAATTATATTTTTTTTAGAGAAATCAAATACCGTTAAAGGTTACTAATTGATTTGCACATGCTTCATCAACATATGTTGTAATCCTGATTTTATAAGACGTAGACATCTAGGATATCTAGTTCTACTAACGTTTCCTCAGTGTGAATTTGGACATATTTGGATTCCAAACATGTATATCGTATTTTGAGTCTAATGATTTACAGTGTTTTGGTTTACTCATATAAAAGACACATCTTGAAATCATGCAAATGTCTTTGTTGAAACATAAACAAAACCATTTCGCCATCATGATGTGTGTGTGTGTGTTTTTGTGTGTGTGCGTGCGTGTGTATGTGTGTGTGTAACATCTGCATGTCATACATACGCTTAAGTCATACTTAAACATACTCGTAATTGTCTGTGTAACTATTAAAACATTGTATCGATTTAAAATACAACAAGTTCAAGTCAAACATCGAGGTAAATTTCCACTTTTGTTATCTTTATTCTCTTATCGTAAAAACCTGTTCTTTTTCAAACCTGCTGGACACGGACAATTTACTGTCTGCGAACAGTCTTCTGTGGTAAACAGTTGTTAGAACCCGAGAACTATATATTCAAATAAATGTCAGATATTATAGTTTCCTCATGGCCAATCCTTTGTGGTTTCAGAAACATCATGGGTGTCAAACATTATAAGGGCTTCTCCAAATATTATCTCCACGCGAATCGGCGGTTCCTACTTTCGACATATATGTCGTTTATATGCCCGTCGGGGTAACGACCCATGAAAATGAACCTAACCCTCACGACAGTAAAACCCGAATAAAAGCGGTATACTTTTTGGATGTCGTTAAGCAAAGCAATAACAATTAACAATGTGTGGTAAAACCGAATTTCATTTTCTAAAGCATCCGATGTAGACATTTTCAGTGACGTGGTTTTATGATACGTCGGTGAACCAAATACACAAAAGTTTCCATACCAATATCTGGAAAAGTGAAGGATTTTTAAACTCGCAAGAAATCAAATTTGCCAAACTTTGTTTATTTTAAAAGAGGCACATCTGAAACGCATGAGAGGTTTATGTTTGGAAATAATTCGCATGCAAGAGCATGAAATCGGGTTATCATGCGAAAATTCCATTGCTGCATAAATTGAGCTTATGCGAACTGGTCTAAGATTGAAGTCAGAACTTAGAAAGTAGATATCTTCTTTGGAATAGTTTACGCAGATGGTTGTTTATGCGTAACATAAGCCCTGAAGGAGGCATAACGATACTTGGAATAGCATAACACGACATGGCACATAGCATATATTAGGCTATATATTACATAAAAGGACAGACTATCTAAACCCAAACACTTTCAATATCCAATAATGTTCATGAATAACAAAATTAATAACCTATAATAACAAATTACTGCCAAATAACAACCAGAGATACTAAATTAGTGTCATCGAAGTAATAAATAGAAATACATAATAATAATAAAAAAAATAATTAAAAGATTAAAAAAATAATTAAAAAAAAAAAATAGATGCATCGTAATTTTCTCATATTGTGGATATATTAATAATCTGTGTCACACCTTGTTCTCACCCAAATAATCCTATTCAAAATATCCTCTAATAATAACAGCAAGTCTAGATTACTGGGTCCGTATGCACAGACGTAGTTTAGTTAAATCGTAGTTTAAGGATCATATCGA
>JAVCKX010103879.1:0-12567 GCA_034780695.1 Lepetodrilus gordensis | reverse complement strand
ATTACTAGCCATTAGTGCCACTAGCATTACTAGCCATTAGTGCCACTAGCATTACTAGCCATTAGTGCCACTAGCATTACTAGCCATTAGTGCCACTAGCATTACTAGCCATTAGTGCCACTAGCATCGTGCAGCAGTTATTTATTTGGGTTGGGTCTGGATGAGGATGTTATTTTGTCGAAGTAGATGTGCTGGAAATGTTGTAAACATCACGCACATGCAATTACGTTGTATTCGTTGGCGTCTGTGCATGGGAGGTAATATATTTCGAAATACATGTAGTTTATTTTTCTAGTAATATGCCTATTAGTAGCCCTAATATAGTAAGCCTACCATTCAATTTCTAAATAATAATTTCGCTACCCCAAAACCTACATGATCACACATGAAAACAAGAAAAATAATGTAATACTGTATATTACTGACCTACTTTGCTTAGACAATCGAGAGATTGATTTTATCCAGTCATTTCCCATGGGATTTGGGTTGGAAATTGTGTCATCATAATTTGGGATCAAGCACCGTACACCACTCCTTCTGGTAGGTAATGCAAGTCCAGAGATCGTATTCCCCACACAACTGATCATATTGCAAATATAACCTGATGACAGAACTCTCATTATTCAGAGCTGGATATTGAAATGAATTGATTCTGGGGATTGACTTCTATATTAGATTTGTATAGGCCGGGGCAGTGAGATATCGCCCTGACAGCGAGGTATCAAGCGAGTTAAAAGAAGATAGGAAAATATTATGTTTTAAATTGCTCAAATCAATGTTATTAACTATGATAGATAGAGAAATCACTATTTATTAATAGAGGTCGTTAAGACGGGTCTTACGGAAAATACTAGTTTCAATTATGCTTTGTGGGACTGGCCAGGATGTAGCTAGATACTATTTGACATTATAGGCTGCCCTAAGATCATATTATGTTTTACGTGTATATTATTAGTTAATTTATATTTATTTTGTATAGACAAATTCAGATTCTAACGCTAAATTTCATAATGTATTATTAGTTACTTTATAATTTAGTTTTTAGATGAAAAATATAAGTTTATAAACTACATGTTTGTCATGTATCTATATCTAGGCACCTGACTGGCGGTGACCGATAAATATGTCTTTGTCGCTTGATGTCATTATATATACTTTATTTATAGTGGCACTGCTACGGCTTATTTACGGCTATTATAATACTTTGCGGTTCCCGGCGAGCGGTTATATTAAGCCACTTAATGCCCATAAACATACGCTCTCCTAAAAACAATAGCTCGTATTGGAACTTGCCTTTGGTTTACACCTGTATCGGGCAACAGAACTCAAGACCCATGCTTCAAGTACAAACCTCAAATTGCAATTGTCTTTTGAAGAAACGGAACATGTTTTTCAGAATGGTAGAATTAACGTATTATCGAGCGAATCACCAATGCGTTTTAGCATTTAATGGTCTACAGAATTGAAGTATTTTGCCTGCTCTTAAATGAATACCACAAATGATGTTAGTAACGAGGAACGTTGGACCACTAAAGTGGTTTGGATCATTCTCTTCCACGTTGATGAGCGGACTAACGAGCAGCCTGATTTTTCTTCTAAAATTGAGAGGGTCTCCATACAATAGCTACCGCAGTAGTTTAATTTGCCCTAAACAGGGTAATTGGTTAAGTGTGTTGTATGGCGACGCAGCTTCTAAATTAAAAGACGGCCGGTGGTGATGGCAGGCTCTGATGGTTGGCTAAGGTAGACACACAACTCTGCATACGGGCTCTTCGCTGGTCTACGTCATTTCCGGTGCTTCTGTTTTATCTCAGAATTATTATAGGCTCTTCTGGCAAAGTATATGTCAGAGTTTAGAATACGTACTTATTATTATATACTTCCGCTGAGTTGAATTAAGGTTATACGTACAGCGTCTAATGTGAATTATCTACATTTCGTAACCTAAATTCACTAGGATATTATTTTGGTAATGGTGGCATTCTACTTAGGACATATTTGTCACGTGAAAGCTACTTTAAAAGGCGAATATTTCTTTCTGATGTATTAGACCAGCGTTACGATAGCAACATCATACTTATAGTTTAAATCCTATACTAATAATTAATATACAATATACGTAACAGTAGGCCTACATTATATATACTACATTATTAGATAGGTTCGGATATAATATACACCCAGGAAGTGACCAACAGCAGCAATGCAAGACTGCACATTGAGATAACATTTCTCTAAGCAGATGCAATTTGAAAATATTGAGATAAAATTCCTCTAAGCAGATGCAATTTGAAAATATATATTTAAAAAAATACATCATATTCATATTCGACCATCATATATACCTTGAGGATTCATATTGAATGATATTCGACCTTCAGACAGGTCTCCAGATTGAGTTATTTTTCAATTGGAGTTCAGCGTACGGAGTGTGTACCTAAATAGTGCCATGGTTCTCAGACAGACGCTCGGAACGGAAGCGTTCCGTTGGATTAAGAAATCCTTTTGCATGTCCGCCAAGTCATCAGCCGGTCTCTCTCCTGACGCCCTCCACTCCAGAGCGCTTCCCTTTGTCAGATAATTGTAATAATTTGTGTGTCTTCTTACAAATGGAATACGTTCCGTTGAATTGCCCGACAGCTTGGACGAGCGAGCGGCGTCCGTGTTTTTATCGGATGCATATGATTCATTTGGAAGTAACGCAACACCAAGAGGGTCCCGTTGCCGAAATGTAATTACGACTTGACCGGAATGGAGTCGCAATGATTGTCGGACACGGAAACCAATGACCGTTGGCCGGTCACAAATCGATATTTTTGAAAAGTGGCTGGAGTCGAATCCGCATGCGTGTGCGGCCGTGAAGTTATATCATGGATCCTGGATATCCCGATGGCTGCTATCGATTGCGAGTCTCGTCCTGACTGAGATGAGACAATTAGTGGCGTGAAAGTAGTATTAGCATACAGAATGGTAGCAAAATTACCCTCCGCTTCGGAGTTCAACCGGTGACCATTTTTATTAACGTGGTCAAAACGGAAACGCGGTCTGCCATCGAGAAGTGACTACGTTGATTTTTATGGTTTGACAGAATCGCTCGACCACATGCCATCAAATGTTCTAGCTTGTGACTTTTTATCTATGCATTTATACCCGACGGGGGATATCATGATTTGTCGCCGAATGTTAGCTTCAATTATTTAGCACTATGTCAGTTGGAATCAGTACTAAACGCAACTGACATTGTCATATAGCCAAGATTATTCTCGTAATTGCTGTGCTTCCAATTATGCATAGATGTGCTGCTAAATGTTTCAAGTCATTTCATTTGCTAATGGGTTTTAGCCTCACAGTCGGTGTTCTATGGTTGTAAACTTTAAAAGCGGTGTATGTAATATGACGGATATTAATTAGTAAGCTAATGGCCGACATTTAATGACACACCCTATCCCGTCCCTATGGGATACTCTGACTTTTAAGCAGCTATATGCACCTAATGTGCAAGTTATATGGAAACGTGACTCTAAAGAGCTTGATGGACCTTTTGATCAAATTTCAATGGACGGATGTTTAAAGTAGTATTTTATATGAAATAAGTATGATATAACTGCAACCAAAAGTTGTTGTTCTCGCTTTTAAAACAAACATCAATACCAGTACAGATAAATACAACGGATAAAACCCAAGTCGAATTAAAAATACATGTGTCTGTTTGCGATAGTGTTAGGCGATAGTGTTATTCCGCCTCTGACATTGACAAATCAAATACGTCATCTTATCGACAGCATCAGCCGGAGCACACTGCAATTGATGTGTTGCTGATGTATCTGTACAGTATAACGCTGATGTATAACATTGATTCCCTTATTTCCTGTCAGACCCGTATTGTTTCCAATTTCCAATACAAAACAAAGACGAGATGTCATCAGAAGAACATCTTGACGCCACCAGTGAAATATATAAAATTGCGGTTCATTGCTTGCAAAAAGATCCAGACATTTGTCGTGACATGACGAGGAAAAAAATTAAATAGATGGTGAGGAGGCCGCCTCAGGAATTAAATTATGTGTCCCTCACATTGACAAATTGTACAAAAAGGGTTGGTTGAGAAATGTAGAAAAAGAATAGCTGATAAATGTATTTCTAAACCATTGAAACATTTTCGATTAAACATCGATTGAAATAATTAAACTATGAGTTTATTGACGGCATCGGGTCTAATGCTATCTCTCATCCAACTCAGTTCAAGTATCAATTGTGCTGAGCATCCAACAACTCTCAGAAGAAACGCAATATTCAGAAGGAACGCAAAACCTGTTTTCCAATGTTTCATTGAGCAGGGTGTTTAATCCCACATAACTAGCCGTGATATGACATTTAAAAAATAATAGCGTTTAGCATGTCTAATAATTACAAGTAATTACGAATTGCTCATAGGAATATTTACGTAATGACTTTGGATCATATATTGGGAGAATTGGTATTTACCAATACTGTATTACCATATTTCAAAGCGCCGCTAGACGACGAGAGCAATGTCGGATGAGTAAGATGAATCATATTCAGTTATTCACTAATACTGTAAATATGTCTGCCCTCTCGTTGTCTTATTGGCCTGGGATAGAAGACATTCTGGTTTTATATCCGGTAGGGAGACGAGACCGGCTTTGAAATAAGTCCATGCGCTTCGTATTTCTTCCATTCCATGATCTAAATAGACGTCAGGGGAGAAGCATATTGCGTATAGAATCCGGACAATAAAGTTCCCCCCGATTATGTATATGTATATGGATCCATTACCCCGAGTAGGCCGTCAAAATCACTATGCAAAGCATCCACTTGTTGCTGCACGCTCCCTGTAGCATTCTAATCGGAACGCTCAAGAACAGTGCGGAGTTATGACACTGACGCTCCCTTGCGGGAGTTTCGAGTTCTCTTTGATCATCAATACCGGAGTCCCTAGCTATTTCCATCTGCCTTTCAAGATACAGACGTTCCCGATCTTTCTTTGTTTTCGTCGAAGGAAAAAAAAGTACACTCGAAATTCCTCAAAAGAGGTTTCGTGAATTATATTAGATGGGCAATCACTTCTCTTATGTGAATTCAGTGGTCTACAGAAGATCGCATGTTACTACAGAGAAGGAAATCATATCACATGTCGCTTACAATTTGCTTGAAACTCCGCAGATCTCCACCAATCGATAACAAGTTGGACTGTCAACAGGGGTTGCCTCCCTTGAGGCCCAGCCAAATGGAATAATCCCCAAATGTCAACCAATATTAACGTTAATCGCCAGCTGTCGAAACGTATACTGGGCAACGTTGATCCTTGCTGCTTCCAAACATTATTATATATTGGTATTTATAGCTCGAGACTTTTTTTATTGTTTGATGTTGTCAATTAATCATTGATGACACGCGTCAGTAAGAAAACCGTCCGCGGAGGAATACACAGAACGATGAACCACTGTTATCTACCAATACAAATTAAAACCCTTCCTATAAAAAAATAGCCCGGGCCACAATCTGAGCTGGAAGATTTTGCAACAATGTAATCATACTAAAAGATGGCCAACTTATAAAACCGTTATCTCCTGTTCTCCACAATTATCTAAGAGAACATTCAAGTATGAACGATGTCCTAACTCATGGCTGCGTCATCCCTGGCAATTGACTGCGAATCTGACTTCTTTTTCCTCTAGAGAATTATCAATAGTTGTCATGTTTAAAATAACAACAGACTAGCAAAGTGACATTACCAATAGGGACAGGAGATAGGCATTGGCGGGTCTAGAGCAACATTGCCATCACGTCGTATTGCGTTTGATGGTAAAATGGGATCCCAATGAATATTGACCCGGATCTGAGGAGAATATACTGTCCATGTCCAATTGCATGTAACGCTAGAATATATTAGTGTACATTAACCGTAGACAGCGTGGTGCCAGATGCTGCCTTCAGTTCCTGCTAAGGTTGTACACTTGCTGTGTGATAAATTATACCTGTATGTCTGTGTAATATCATACCTGTCTGTGTAATAGTATAGGCAATATAAACAACCATATAATTTAGTTTGGTTTAAATGTATTTTATTCACAATATTAAAAAAAATATTGGGTACAAGTTATGTTAATTTAGGACATCGCTCCTGAAATAGTTACATATGGTCATAGACATACGTATGTCATGCCAGGCCATCGTTCCACAGAACAATCGTAACGCTACGAGAGTCGTAAGTCCTAAGGTACAGTAGGTATGGACTTGGATAACATTTACTCAAATGACGGTTATAAATCACATTATTATTTTTTTATGAGTAACTTTTCATTAAGCTATTTCCTAAAGTCATTCTAAAAATATCTTAAATAAAATTAAAAGAAGCTTTATCAGTACGTGCTCTGAAGAATAGTATGTTTTCAAGTTCTCGTTTTCAATGTCACGAAACCCTGAAATTGTTCTAATTGGTTCTATTTTAATATTTAATATATTTTACACAAGTTATCTTTCTATCGGTGTTGTATTTAAGGTCAGCTGCAATAAAATACAAATAATTCTAAAACATAACGTAAATATTGAATTTTCAGGCTTTAATATTTCTTCGTGAAGAGGGCGCCTCGTATTGTCAAAACCATCTGTCGTCTGTGCAATATACGGATGTCTAACTTTGCGGTATGTGATTTACTAGTACATATAATAAAGTGTACACATAATGTACTATTCACGGAACATGTGCATGATGTGGTATATAGGATGTTAGCCATGTTCCGTGAATATTGATCCCGGAACAATATTACTGCAGTATGTTTAATGTTGATACAAATCTAGTTTGATTTTCAATTCAAATTCAATCTATGTCTTCAATGTACAGATTCAGGTTCTCAGTCTAACCGTTGTATTATGTTAACTTTCTATTTATTATATAATGCTACATTATTACTAGTGATAATTTGAATTAATATATTTTTTTCTTTAGAACATTTCGATTTCATAATAATTAATTCTTGCCTGTAAACAAAACAAAAATAATACGATTGTCACTTGCTACCGACTACATCGTTTTAAATTTATCATGAACTGTACCGTACTTCCTCTTAACGGTATATCCGGATTACAATCCGAATTCAGAAGCTTGACGGATAAATTATATGCGTTGTTCGCAGATTGACGTCCGGACCGTTAATGTCCACATACTATTCTTGTATTTACTGGTCTCCATAAAATGTATGTCCACTAACCGTCCTAACTCAATAAAGACCGCCATTCTGCTAGAATAAATACGGTATCAGGCGTCATGTTGCCAGTTAATATATACAGCTTTCAGAACGTATCTTTACCGTTGACTCTATAACACCATAACAATACGCTCTTGCCTAATTGTTTCGTAATTTTCCATTTATGAACTGATGATTCTGTCCAGTCCCAATAATCAAAGAAAATTCTATCCCACCCGGATATTATATTCGTGGGGATGTAATCTACTCTGACACATTCCCCACAGACTTGGTAGTCTTATATGAGAAGCTGAGTGAACAACTTCCCCAGACACCATCACTGGTCACTAATAGGTCCCGAGTGACACGTTTACCTCGTGACGCGGTCAATCACGGGTCCGTATGGCGGGTCCGTATAGATCCAGTAACATCGAACGCTATAAGACAGTAAGGAACTATCGCAGTATACTCAACACAATTAATTAAGTTTGGGTAGCCCCCTTCTTAACCTATATAACTTAGCTTTATATTAGATCCTATGGATCCACTAAAACTGTACTAAAGGAGTCGAAGTCGCAGTCGAAGTATACTATACTGAACAAAATTAATTAAGGGCCAGATATTAGAGAGGTTTCGAAACACTACGGCTACCATTACGGATACGGTTTTGTTATCAGTTTGTTCGTAGTATGTGACATTAGAGACTCGCCAGACGTACAGTTTCCAGTTTTTGACCGTCCGGGTTCCCTGAGAGGGCCAGAAACGGGAAACTAAACGTCGGGCGAGTCTCTGACATCAAATACTACGCACAAACTGGTGACCGAACCGTATCCGTAATGATAACCGTAGTGTTGCGAAACCTCTCTAGTAGCCTCGTTGGACATATACATTTAGCTTTATATTATTTCAACAACGAAGAATGTTCAAATATCTGCTGGCTTCAGTAACTTGCAGACACACTGGAAGAAGAATGGAACCAAATTCACCTTGAAAGTTGAGTCCTGAGATTTGGCAGAAAGCTTCCTCATAAAATATCAACAGTTCTTGATTTATTTAGTTGAGTAGACCTATATATATAGCCTACTGTATGTACGTTTACTACCCAAAATAAATAAGGATATGTTTAATACTAGTAGATAATAGTTGCTAAGTTACGACTATATTGGGGTGCATTTACACACTGTTATATAATGACGTAAGTTATACGTAATTGGCTATGCTTGTATAAATAGTATCTGATATTAAGTTTGACGACAGACACAAAACAATAATAAACTAAATAAAAGAAAAGTAATATTAAAAAGAAAAGTAATAGATATACTAAAAGAAAAAAGCCTAGTGGCATCTTGAGATACAATATTAGCATTACGCAGAGAAGAATTCGATTCAACCGTATATCAATGACAGTTTCTGTTTACAAGACATATTGGCGATATCTACACCTTTTGCCGTGTTCCACTGCTATTCTGGTATGTAGTTATGTACAAGTAAATAGGTGTCGCAATGAATAAACATAGAAAATGTCATCGCAAGAAGAAACATAGAAAATATTACAGCATTAACATGCATTACCCGTGAACACTATATTATTAGTAGCCTCCCTGGTCAAGAACTGGGAGAACGTTTCTCATGTATAAAATACCAATGAAGAGATCATAGTAATAATTGAAGAACTGTACGAATTGGTAGGCAGACGAAGATTACATGGCGGAAATGTAGCAACCACAATCAAGAAACATTCGAGAACGGAGCAGTTTCCCGTAGGATTGTACGGCGGTAGAGCTCATGTCCATCCATCTTCAATGAATCTTTCTTCGCTATAGTATAGGTTCTCCGGCTTTACTATTATACGCAGCTCTTCAGGTAATCGTATATCCAACCTTACTTAGCCATAAACTACACTGTATCTTATGTTAAATTTCCTTACAGCTACGTACTATTTCCATGTTCCTAGTACTCATGTCCATGTTTTGCTGGCAGTATCCTTTCAATTCACGTTCTGTGTTTAGCCTACTTAATATCGCATTATATGGGTATGTGTGTACTCACTGTTATTACTTTCTTGTTAGTGATGCCTCTTACACACATAGTAAATGTATTACGGTATTGTCAGGACAATATAATGAAATGCATCTGCACCTAGTGACAGTATTATCTATGTCCTATTACCCATATCGTTCTGGGTTTGTGTGCCGTACACGCAGTACTTAGTGCATGCGTACTTCACATCGGGCAGGGGTAGAACTATGGTAAAAGCTTATTGGATTTGGTTAGGATACGTAGTTTGACTTCCATTACTAATACGTTTTTGGATAAATTGCCAGACATTAGCATCACCTGTTCTCGTTGGCAGACAATTCTGAGGACCATGATGGTGGCTCAATTATTTCTACTTGATTCCTATACGGACAAATCAAGTCAGGATCAAGTAGACACATCCCCGGATCACGTGATTCCTACGTCAACCGATCTCAGTTCAATATGTTTAGTGTGAAACTGTGGTCAGTTGTATTTCCTATATGTATATGTAGGCCTCATACCCATGCACAGTTGTATAGTTTACATAAATGCGGAAATTACAAAAAATATTGCTGGATGTATTAGACCATAGGTTTAATTGATTGGGATTAACATATAAAACAAGATTGTTTTTGTTGTTTTTATTCATAGAATTGTTTTAGATTTTCGTCACAGTAATATCGGGAAAGAACCCCAAATAAGTAAAGAATATGCATTGGAACGATCGTGTTCAAATCATTAAAATACTAACTCGGTTCAGACAGAGACTTCTGATGAAATTAACTACAATTATTATGTTGTGCAATGTAACCTACCCAATGTCATATTCAACAATGTATATATTACAACATGCTGTTCACAACCTACCATCGTTTTATGTGGGATGGTTATAAGTTGACGCTCTTGAATTCCATTTCTATTTTTCATTTCCGGAACAATCAGCTCCATTACTAGGAGAAGTCATGCACCCTTCTCCAGAAATTACCCTAATGCGTAGAATTAATTGTACTCGACATCATAATAGTTTTCAAATTAAAATGATTTGCCCGAGTACAAGCCGTATCACGACGGTGGAAACTGAATAGTTAGATCGTATCTGCAAGATTTGTCTAATGTGAATTCCACTCCTTGTGGAAATCATTAGAATAGAGAGTCGCGGGCACCAAGCATTACCATGCGTCCCTATGCCTTCTGCCAATCCATTATGGAAATATTGCTGATTTTATAGGCTCGAAAGTCGCTTTCTGAGGGTTATGTTTAACAGATTACAAACAGAATACGAGAGGCCGGTATCGCCCTGATCGACATGAATATTCGGACTCTGGGACTTCGGTGGTGCCTATCAAATCTGGAGGAAAGAAGGGAAAACGGTGATTAACAAATGCGTCAGAAAAGCAGAGCGGATTATTAGACACGGAAAGGTTGGATCTGGGGAGGGGCTGTTGGGAAGGAGGAAGGGGAGGTGGGGGGGGGGGGGGTGTTAGTATATGGACGATCCCATGGGTCGGGATCGGCACGGGATGTCCTGGGTTCAGCTGTACAGAAGGAGGGGCACGGGGTGGCCAGCATCACGTGAACTCCACGACTCCAATCAAGTTAGCAACACAATGGATTAGCCTCGGCCAAACATCTAGCTTCTGTGCCTCATCTCCATAGCTTCAGACTGCCTGCACGTGGTGCAGGATCGCCACTCGGAAGGGCCCGGAGCAAACAAGTCCCATGTTTGATCAAACAATCGTCGGTGGCCGCCACCAGCACGTTGGCTATATCAATGGTGATCAATCTGAATCGACAGCGCAAGAATATGATAACTTTTCCGGAACCGTTTTCGCGTCAAAATTAAATCGGATCGGTTGCCATGGAGATTATCAAACAGTGGTGGCGTTTCGTGCGACAATTGCGGCGTCGCGCGTGGCGGTGCATGCCAGGCGACACGAGCCGCTCTCTCGTGCTGATAAGCTGCCACAGCGGTTAACACTTTACATGTCATGTGCAGATACGGAGGCCCAACTGAGAAATCGTAATCCACGTTTGGTATTTAGACTTAGCTTTAAAGATGCCATGTTAATTCGTCCTTTAGAGTCGATATATGTATTGAGGTTGCTTTCATTTACAAATGAATAATTTGTCAAAATAATATCGACGTTAAAATACACTGTTAACATGATACCGATGGATGTCCATTTCTGACATTACTCGTATATGGTTAAAACGTCCAACAGCCAAAGCAAACAACTAGGCCTACTTGTAAACCGTTAGTTTTATGTAATATGTCGCATACTGTATTTCAAATGTGTTAACTGTTTTATATGTGAAATGTTTATCTTGCGATATCTTATACTTTCCATATCGATCTGAATGAGTTGTCCGATAGTACGACAAATGGAAATCAATGAATGTTGAATGTTAAACGGTTAAAGTTTTCATTAAGAAAACAAATACTGTTTTTTTTATGTAGTTTGCAGGCGATGCTGCATTGTCAGTTTATATTGAGAGTTTAATTATAGGGTTGACGGTACATTAATTTCAATTCTCCGAGTTTTTCAACATTCTAAATGCACACAGTATCTATCCACCGAAATAAATATTTGTTCGTTCAAATTACATTTTAGATCGAAATTGAAGAACAAATATCAGAAGGATTGATATCTGAAAATTGTTTGTGTATGCACTCTACTGAGAGCGGCGTCTACATGTTAATTTGCATACTTGCGTAGCCGGGTTTCGATCCCTCAACACGACAATAGAAATGGAATTCTGTCAAAGCAAGTGATGTATCATACAACCCACTTGCGGTACTTCATTGCACTTCTGCGAACTCAGTCTTCAATACTTCAAAGAAGGTTCCATGCTGGTTCATGTGAATATGATAGGATACAGTTGTAAACGTAATATTCTTTAAAAATTAGGAAGTAATTGGATATTTTGATTTCTTTGTGGAAGTGATTGAAGCGTGTGGTGTGGCTCGTCACATCAGGATGCATTCAGGAAGTTTGTCAGATAAATGTGTCTTCTTTGCGATGTCCATCATGCTTGTATTCTAATAGATCAGTCCTCCATCCTTGAAAGTGTTTTAAATAGTATATTCCTAAAAGTACCACACTACTACCACTATTATACCACTCATACACCCAGCTCCCACCCTCCTCCTGCCACCCACCCACAAATAATAATACTGATAATAATAATAATAATAATAATAATAATAATAAATAATAATAATGATAATAATAATAATAATGATAATAATAATAATAATAAAAAACTGGGTATCGTTTCTCGAAGCTCTCTTAGCCGCTAAGGGACCATAGCGCTCTCTTTGCCGATAGCTAATACATTG
>JAVCKX010103775.1:0-12570 GCA_034780695.1 Lepetodrilus gordensis | reverse complement strand
CTACACTATAATATCGTATCGTGTATCATATCGTGACCTGTGAATCGCAATACGTATCGTATCGTAAGAAAGT
Source organism: Lepetodrilus gordensis (assembly GCA_034780695.1). Taxonomy (NCBI): domain Eukaryota; kingdom Metazoa; phylum Mollusca; class Gastropoda; order Lepetellida; family Lepetodrilidae; genus Lepetodrilus; species Lepetodrilus gordensis. The sequence goes on along the minus strand of JAVCKX010103775.1, from coordinate 12,497 downwards.
GCATTTCCAACAACTTAAAATAAAATACTTATTTTAAAGTCCTTCATTTATACAACCATATTTTTTTACTATAAATTGGTTGTCCCTAATTATTCGAACACCGATCATATTCAATTTTAATATTTTTCTAATAATTCAAACAGCTACAGATTTAATTATTTTCTCCTGTTCGAAGTATTTATGTAATTATGGTACACAAACAACTTACAGAATACCCAATTATAATATAATTGAAAATACATTTTAACAAACCAAACCAAATATTGAATACCTAATTGGTTTTCATTCAATGATTCATCATGTTCATTAGAGTATATCATGATTTCTCCTTAACTTTTCAATATTGAGGTTTGCTGTTCACATGGTTCAGCATCAGAACCCATTATCTAGAATAATAATCCTATCTTTGTTTAAAAGCCAGATTGTTCATTCACTGTTTTATTTAATATTTTTTTAATAATTTTAGGCTGCTAAAGCTAAGGTACAGGCCAAACCGGCCAAAGAAGAAACCAAGAATAAAGTGAAAGAAGTTGTTGTGGAGGATGGTTAGTACTATTAGTAGTTTTCCTACTTTTCCAAAAGTATTATCATTATTAGTTTTGATCCCATTTTAAACCGCAGTGTGTTATTTAGTCTATTTTTTATTTCTTCTGATATTTTTTATTCCAGCAGCAACATTTAGCAACAAATTTAACAAAATATACGAGTAAAGGGTGATTTATTTTTTGTAAGTTGATTAAAATATTATTTACGAATCTTTAATAATCTTAAAAATTTGCAGAACATTATGACAAATTCTCCCCAGTGTTAATGTATACAAACTATTTCAGCTGATGGCTGGGTTACACAGACTTCCCACAGGAAGAAGAAGCAGAAAGGTAAGAAGGACGATAAGATGGATGACGAACGTGGAGGGTCGCCAACCGTTGAAGACAAGCCGATAGTCGAGAAACAAGAAGTCATCGCATCGCAGACCGACAAGGACACAAAACCCAAGGCCGAAAAATCAGCCAGTCCGAAGACCGAAAAGAAAATCGCCAGCCCCAAGACTGAGAAAGTGGTGAGTCCCAAGACTGAGAAAGCGGCGAGTCCCAAGACCGAGAAACCGGCAGCCAGCCCAAAGACCGAGAAACCGGCAGCCAGCCCAAAGACCGAGAAAGCTGCAACCCCGAAGATTGAGAAAGAGGCCAGTCCCAAGGACCAGCAATCTGCCAAGAAGAAGAAGTCCGCTAAGGTAGAGTATTCTAGTGTACTTGTAGGGCGGTTGGTAGCACAGTGGTAACCAAAGGTTCCAGGTTCAAATCCCAACCCGGGGGCCCCTGCATCAATGTTCGCAAAAGTTACAGTATTGATATAGGATGCGCTGTCTGTAGAGTGACAATGCAGTTATAATCTTTGGTCATGTCAGTACCAGCCAGTGCTACGGTTGCTAGCCTAATTACAGGTTTCCTACTGACATAAACTAACAAGTCATGTTATTAGTGAAAGAATCTAGAAAGTGATTCTTTAATCCCAATATTCCCAAAAAAAAGTGTGCTTACATGGGACAGTCTGTTATTTATTTGATATTTTTCATTGCGTTTTGTAGTGAAAGATTCCTAACTATAACAACAAATCACTGTTGAAGATAACAAGCCAGTCTACAATGTAATTTATAATAGAATAGAACTTAAAAGTGTTCTCATCCGAAATTGAGAAAACTCACTGAAACACAGCAGGTTAACTCTCCATGTTGTAATGAGATGTGCCTGGGCCTAATTCCAGAAGAGAAAGGGTTACACACCAAACTTGGAACTATTAATTCTGTCAACTTGATAGTTCTAACATTGTCTGATATGGCTGTGAAATTGTAAGTTGTTGATTTCCCGTAAGGTATGCTACTACACAGTAAAGTATCCTACAGACTTATCACAGTTCTAGTCTATACTTTCAGCATTGAAGTATCCCAAACTTCTCACAGTTCGAGTCTTATGTTTTCAGACAGAGAATCCCCAAGAGGAATCCTCGGGACCCGTTGCCAAACCTCCTTCGCCCAAAAAACAGAAGTTGGTTGAAAAGGCCCCTGAGCCTGCCAAGACTGAGCCTGCCAAATCTGAGCCTAAAGAACCGGTGAGTTGATGGGTGTTGTCGTTGTGGACATTAGTGTTGGTTGTGGAGACCGGACTAGCAATAGCATGCAGGGTGCCATTCCAAAGAACTATCGTAGCGCTAGGAGAGGCGTAGCTCCCACGTACGTTAACAGTTACCTCAGTGGAACATGTGTCAGGCCTGCATGTCACAGGAGGGTTGTACCTGGGTTGCGTTTAATCAGCACAGGGCTGAGTAAGTTGATTAGCTAAACTGGTTACCTGTCTCGTGTACATTTCATACAGCTCTTGAGACAGTGGCTAGTTTTGGAGAACGGCTTGCAAGCCATTGTGTCTTTGAACGCACCCCCCCTGTCATCCATGCCTAGGTCGAGGTTTACATAATGTCCTGTTATAGTAAAAGCAGCATGGTGTTCTATCTGATTTAGGCTGGACTACAGTACAACTCTTGCACGAAACAAGGCAAACTACTTTAATTACCGCCAAAAACCCACCCACCCCAAATGTATTTTGTATCTTCACCACCACGTTCCTCCAAAGCCTTGAACAGAAAGTGAAAAGAAAGTGATAGATCTTGCATAGTGCATTGTTTGCATGAATTATCATAAATTTGTTTTGTTATATATCATCATTGCATTATTAACCCTCTCCATGCTGAAAGGCAACCAGAGGTGCCCTCCAGCCTAATCCAGCAGGGAGAGGATTAATTAGACTTGCCTACTTGCAGGAATTTACTGATGTCAGCCCAAAGAAAAAGGCCAAATCTAAGAAAGACGCTAAAAAGGCATCTGAAGGTCAGAGTTCAGAGGTCAAAGACATTCCCAAGGCAGTTGAACCCACACCAGAGGTCAAGGCTACACCCCCAGCCAAAGATGAACCAAAAGCTGTTAAAAGTCCGAAAAAAAATAAGAATAAGGATACTTCAGAGAAAAGCGAAAAAGTAGGTACCATACCCTATGGTAGGCCCAGACAGTGATAAACTAACTTTTTGGTTAATTAATTATGATAATTTTATGAAAATAATTTGTTTATGCAGCGACAGAAACTAACTTTAAAACTTACTAGTCTGAATAGTGATACAAATAACAAATGTTATGAATGTCTAGTAGTCCTTTGGATACCTTTAGCATTGGAAGAAATGGCCCGGGCTAGAAGACTAGTGTTAATTTTGGTCCCTGTTTATGTAGGTTAGAACATCACTCGCGGCTATTTTCTGAACAACTCTTAGGTTATTGGGTGAAATATTCCTGCAGTGATGTAAACTATGTCAATTAAAATCATAGTTTATCAATCCTATTATCTATTGGCATCTAATTTGTCAAGTATATATCTACGTATAAGAACCAATTTTTTAATTGGTACAATAATCTCTTTTTTCCCAATCTTTATGTTTTCAGATAACAGAAGTTGATAAAAAAACAAAAATATCAGAAAGTAATACATCAGATAAAAAAGATAAAAAAATTATAGGTGAATCTTCACCAAAGAAAAATACTACTGAAGGAGCATCTTCATCTGGTAAGTTAACAAGGTTTTTCGTGAATTAAAATAATGTGCAATGAGACATCATTAGACAAATTATCTTTGAGACTTTATTTGTTGTTGACACAATTATTTTTATATTTAAAAAAATAAATAAAATACCATGATCGTTGAATTTGTGTGAAAGAATCACACTGCAATGTTAAGCACCAACTCACTCGCTTTTACCATGACGTTTCCAGATATGTCTATCACAACACTTTAAAAATATGAACACATACTTCATGATTCCAGAAGCAAGTGCTCCTGCAGTTACTTCCCCTGCCGGTGCTGCATCTGCTGCCGCTAGCGCAGAGCAACAGAAGCCGGTCACCTTCGACGAGATGGGGGGTGCTGGAGGTAGGTTTATTATCATTGCCGCGTCCCCGTTCCTTTGAACTATGCGACATGTTCTCGGACAGACAAGTGACGTCGCGCCAGTACGCTGTGCTGAATGGTCCGGAGGTCCCCAGTTTGAGTCTAGCTCATGCCATCGTGTAACACTCTTGGGCAAAGTTCTTGGCTCCACCCAACTGAATGGGTACCCGGGTGGTAGGATGAGATGGCAATTGTGAATGTAAACCTTCTAGCACTTTAACTGACAGCTTAGGTTGTATATTCCCCAGGGAGTTGAGAATGTGAAATGAGCGCACAATGATTCAATGATCAAGTAATAATGTAGCACAATGAGCAAGCTTGGCGGAATAGTAATACACACATTATTATTCATTTAAAAGCATATTTAGACAATTTCTGATTCCTCTGGTCAGATCTATAACATTGATGAATGATTTAACATTTTCAGATCCCTGGGAAGCCGTTCCCACTAAAAGTAAAAAGAAGAGAGCGAGGAGGGAGAACTGAGATGAAGAAGATCGTTGCTGTATGCGTGATTGATGTTCCATATCGGGAGATGATGAGTTATCTCCCTTTACCTCAAATGTACGGGAAGAGGCCTACATTTTGCTCACCTTCAAGAACGACCAGAGATAGAACCAGGGGCCAGCACAATATATTTTCTGATAATAATCAATCTAGTCAGCCATATTTTTTGCATCCAGTTGAAAGTTATAAAGCTGCATCACATATTTTTTTCTCCCATTTTATCTGCATGTGCTGCACATAATGATTTGATTGTCACAGATTTACGCAAACTATGTATGTGTGCACAGATTTGAAACTTTCGGACCAATGCTGATTTTAAATATGGTCAATAAATATTATTTTGAATAATCAGGGATAATATATGCTTCTTAGAAATGCTGTAGAAATGCTAATTTTGAAATGTATTTTTTTTTTCTCCATTGTGTCAAATTGCTGTTAAAACCATATAGTAACGGGTAATATAAGGAGAGTTAGACTTTAATATTCCATTTAATATGTTCTAATTATTTAAGTAACAAGTTGTTTTGTGATTAGATAAAAAAAATAAAAAATGTCAAGACTGGTATCTTAGATGTTCACTTTCAGTTTTTGAGGTTTGGTGCTCGAAAATTATTTTCATACCATGGGTAAATAATAATTAATATTTATTTCCACTCATCCAAATCATTATCAAAAGTACTAGTGTTCCTGCTTGATAGCCATATTGTTTGTTGTCAATATTTTTTGTGTGTGAAATTATGTAATGCTGTAAATGTTACTTAAATCTGACTGGGGAATTCATTTAACAACGTTCATTTTTATGAGGTTTGACTCAATTAAAACTGCAGTCATTCTAATCATAGACCTAACTACAATGCATGATTATTATGGGGAGATTTGTCTTCCTCGAGAATGCATATATGTCTAGGAAATTACAATTCTAGTAACATTGTCTTTCTCGCGAAGAAAAGTTTTTTTTCCTTGCTATCAATATTTCTGTGATTAATTTTAATACTATCCAAAAGGACAGGTTTCAAGTTGTAGAGATGTTTTTCAAATGGAAATTGTTGAAAGACGACCCTGAATGGTTTTACATTCCACCAACCATATCCTGTGAATGGCAAATGTTGTGAGTTAGTTTAAATCCCGACACCTTAATATCGTATGGCTATTTCAATTCTTTGTCCAGAAAAAAATATTAGTTATTTTCTATTTTATGATGATGTTTTTAAGCGACTTTCCATATGACAGGTATCGTCTCCATAAAGAATTTCCTTTGTCTCATTGCCAAGAATATTTTCAGGACAGCTTTCTCCGAATCTACACCATCTGTTTACTAAGACCTGCGTAGGTGGTCTGATATCAGGAAGTGGTCAATTACTCAAGTGCTCAATGGTCAGGGGCTTGTTCCACAGAACAATTGTAGCGCTATGACTGTACATTAGCATGGTGTTGATAAGGAGTTACGACTCTGTAGCGCTACAGTTGTTCATTGGAATGGAGGCCAGTTCTGGTCATTCGACCCCAGTCCATGGTGAAACTGTGAAAGGATTTCTACAATAGTTGAATTATACAAAGCATAATTTGAACTAGTGTATCAAAGGCCACATGAATATTACACAAAACCATGATAATTGGACGACATCTCTTGTCGTTTTAACCCTTTTGCTGCTGGAGTCGACTGGAAGAGCCCTATTAGGGAATTGGTTGTGAGTAATTCAGAAGAGAGAATGATTAGTTTATGTAGTCGTCTTACGATTGATATCAATATGGGGGTCTGTTTTCATCTTGGCCGCATTTTATAGAACTGCCAACAAAAATACAATCAAATATTTTCATACGACAGAATTTACTATATGGTCTAGACACCAATGGGCTAAATGGTCCGGTGTAGTGTTCTAATACATGTAAAACTGGTTATGGTCTGAGGGTGGATTGTTTAGCGATTTATAATTATCTTGGTTGCTGTGCAGTGGTTATACTACGCAAAGCAGTATCGTTTTAATTTAACCCTTTTTACGCTCACTGCAACTGCAGATGCCCTTACAGAGCAGTGAATGTGATTAATCCAGCGGGGGAAATATTTAGGGTCAGTTTTTGGTACTGTGTGTCTTTCTACTTGAATGCGAGTCACATGACTAGGTCACATGACTGGGTGCATAATACTAACGATAATCTGCTTTTCTACTTAGAAGGATTTCTGTCTTCAATTGAACATCCTGTGGTTTATAGAATATGGATACAAATGATTCTTGTTCTAATGTCGGACTCTCCATTGGTTGCCCAGTGCAGTGCAATATTTCATCTGCATATTCAGTAATTAAAGCTAGTTATGTTATTTCAGAATGTGTGCCCTCAACACAAGGTTATTGTTTATTTAACCATTTTAGTGCTACAGAAATTAAGCTAGAGACACCATAGAACAATTTCCATTATTTTTATGCCGTTGTTTTAAATTTTATTTTATTGGTGTGTTATTTTGGTCACGTAAATGTTTTGCAAATACTTGCCTCACGACGATACTACTATGACGTGAAATATAACCGTGTTTCATTGGTGATCGTAATGTACAAATATTTCTCATAAACGTGGGGAGAAAAGGGCACTAAATTGTATGTAGTGTTAAGGAAGATTGAAAGGGGTTTTATGCACAGCATAGCCATAGATAACTTATTTACCGATTTTATGTCATTTATGTTTGAATACACACACCTGCTTGTCTACAGGAGGTGGAAGAATATGCACCAGTAAAGACGCCCAATTTGCTACGCAATGTGAGCGAGTCTTGCTAAATAAAAGACGATGTCATTCGATGAAACTTGTACACACATTTATCACTGCACAGTTTGTACATAGTTCCTAACAAAACTCCAATATTTAGAGCAGTTCAAATATTATATTGTGAATGGAATAAAACCTGAATATTTTGATTCATATTGAATGCAATCTTTTAATTGTATTACCTCTCAGACTTACTGTAATATTATAGTAATTTAATTGAACAATTATATTACGTTATAGAAATGCATAAAATATTTATTTTTTCTGTCATGTGTTGAGAGTATTTTAGTTATAGCATGATATAATTTCGTTATAAGTATTTTCAGTGTTGGATAAATTTACCGATTATTAAATTTGTACAAATCTTGTAAATGATTTATGAATATATTTTCCTTACCTATTTGAATTTCTTTTTTTGGTCCTAGATAGTTATGTATCTCCAACATAATGTTTTACTGTTATTCCACATGATTAGGATAAACTAAAGTTTATTTACAATATTGATTCTTCCAGATGTTTGTCTTCCATAATATTCATAATTATTATCACGCGTGTGTAGTTTGCACTATTATTACAACCAGATAGTGTTATTATCACAATGCACTATTATTACAACCAGATAGTGTTATTATCACAATGGGATCAAGTGTAATAACTTTGTAATATTTTGCAATTTCAAAATGCCAAAGGTTTCACAGGTTTTTGTAGCTGGACCGAGTTTGAAATATTGGAATAATTATACGGGGGAAAAAACAACTTCTTCAATTGGTGTTTTATGCTCGGGCAACAATTATCAACCGTTTATAGAGTTGATGTGTGATCCACTAAAATGTTAAAGAGATATTTACAGATTTATTTTGTTGTCAATATTTTGTGTTGATTTAGCAAGTCGAAATGGCAAATAATTCCGTCTGAACCAAGAGAAGTCCAATTATTTTATTGCCAATTCTGGTTTGCAAAAGAAAAAGTTCACATATGCCAAATTATATTTATGGTGGTGTTTTCACTTTATAAAGCAGTCGTATATATGTTGTAGTGACATTTTTAAAGGTACTGTAGCGAACAAACAAAAAATCAACTTGTGAAAAAGTGGAAATATAAATCTATTCTATCATTATGTCGGTGTACATATAATTTAGAATTCTGTGTAAATAAGTTCATAATAATTTCTGTGTAAGAACTCGAACGTAACCATGATACAAGTAACAACTATGATTTTTTTTTAATTGGCAACAGTTTCAGAAATAAACGGCTACGGTACCTTTAAATTAAGATTGAATTGATTATATATTTACTTATTTAATTTTCAATTGTGTGTATTCTCAGCTGACCAAGCATATTGTCATTTGCAGCTACACCATTTCAATCTTGACGCTGTAATCTGATCGCTATTGTGTTAATAGATACAGAAAAATATCCATTTGCCATTATTTACACCATTTTTAAAGCTGATCTGCTGTTGCTTATTAGTTTAAGAAAATAAAGCGCATGTTAAATGCATGTTCTATGACAAATATATTATTGTGGATGGGTTCATTATTTTTTGTATTTAGTTTCACATTAAATGTTGGCAGTTGTAATGTACATATTAGGCCCCCTGACTTTCATTGGTTACATAATGTCTGTACTCCTTTAATTTAAATATCTAGGACTGGGTTCATTCTAGTGTTATTAATACATTAAACCAGTCTGTGCGATTGTTGTGTAAAAAATCGTCACTTTTATTTTGTCCAAGATTTGTTGATCGTGTTGGCTCAAATTGCATGATCTACATACATGTATAGTGTATGCTATTGCACATTAAGTTACATTGTGACTGTGTGCTATCACATGTTACAAGATGTTGCAGTGTATGCTATCACTTGTTACATGGTGTTTTCTCTCACATTATGTTGCAAGATGTTACATAGTGTATGCTATCACATTATGTTTCAAGATGTTATATGGTCTTTTCTATCACATTATGTTACATTGTCGCAAATGGGTGAAAGATTCCCGCAGTGACGTTAAACTCCATATTCACTCACTCACTCGAGATGTTACATAGTGTATGCTATCACATTATGTTACAAGATGTTACGTAGTGTATGCTATCACATTGTGTTACAATATGTTACATAGTGTATGCTATCACATGATGTTGAATGGTGTTTTCTATCATTATGTTATATAGTATATGCTATCACATTATGTTGCATAGCGTATGCTATCACATTTTGTTTCATTGTGTTACATAGTAAATACTATCACATTATGTTACAAGATTTTAAAGATTTCCCTGAATGGTGGGGAAATTAATAGTGATTGATATTTTTTTTGTGTATGTTATTTCAATTACTTTATATTTCAACCAAATATAAATTCAAATTTATGTATAATATGACCATTTCACAAAATGTCAAAAGAATATAAAGCGTTCATTTGTATTGAAATTGAATGTATTGAAAGTATTTACACCCTATGTTCTAATGGAAAAGACCTAATTTTGAAGAAAACATAATCTGACAGTTTTGCATGTTTTTTAAATGCATGTAGATCTACTGTATTTATAAATCTTCTTTATTTGGAAAGAGAGAAAATCTTCTCAGGTTATATCTTTTAGAAAATATTTCACAATTCCCTTGTAGTAGGAACAAGGAGGGTGCTGGGGAAAATACTTTGCACCAACATTTAGAGCCTGTTTTGTTTGTTAATTAGTTTGTGCATTTGAAAGTGTATGTCATAAATTTAACAGTTTTGATGTTTATTTGGGTGAGAATATTTTGTTAATATTAACCATTGACAAGTAGTCCACTCTTAGATTAATAAAAAGAAAATGTATAGGTAAGCACTATTACCGATTATCAATGTTTTTTAATGTATTAAATGAGAGATTGACACTGTTATTTTGTGCTTGGTTAAATGAAATTTCCACCAGTTTTATTGAGCAATAATTTAGTTTTATTGCAGATTGTATGTATTCCGTTCATTTTAGTTGTTTTATCTCGGTGGTATTGTCATTTTCATGAATAAATCTAAACTGGTATTGTTATTTTTCATGCTTCATACTGGATAGGAAAAAAGTATTGAGTCGCATTCTTAAGGTCCTTTAATTCAATACTTTGGAAAAAGTAGTTGCAGCATGCGACTGGTCTATTGAAAACAAATGAAAATAATGTCCTTGGAATTGATAACTGATTTTTATTATCGTGAACTTTCAGAAAAAATATATACCGATATCACTGCAACAAATTCACATTGTCACACTTTGTTACTTTCTATAAAAATTGTTTTGTAAATCTAAACATATTGATAAATATTTAAGCATTGTGTATTTCCATATATGTTTTAAATGATTCAGTATTAATATATTCAAAAGTAATATAATTTATAAGGAGTCCTGTAATTTGGATTCTTAATCATGTGTTTAAGATGGAATGTACACTTTGCTACATTATTATACTTTATTATTATTATAGTTTATTAAAGATAAGAAATAATTTAGATTTGTATCATAGCTATATTTTGAGTTTGATAATGATAATATTTAATATTAGTATACACCAATGTAGTCATTATTTTCATATTATCCAAAAGCCATTATATATATTCAAGATTTTTTTGATTTTTTTCCATCCCTCTTCTATTGTGTTTTAGAGTTGTCTCCAACCGTCTGTGTTGTATGTGAACAGGTGGCGCCTGTGTGAAACACTTCCTTGAGAACATGACTACGACATATTGTCTCGTTGATTTTGTCCAGCAATTAATGTTTACCTCATTCATTGTATCTCGCAAGGTTGTAGACAAATCGTATTGCTGTTATCCATACAACATGTATCTGTGTAAATAATTTGTACAGAGATAATAATTTGTGAACGCACAGCCTTATTCACGAGTTTGTTTTCCCTGCCTCCCCTAAAGGTGCAATGTTCCCGTTTATTTTCTTTAAGAAATAAATAAATGAATACTCGTCGGTTTAAAAGTTACGATAGTGGAACATTTTCCCCCTGTAGTGAAAAAGATCCTGTCGGGTCTGAATTGGTATATGTGGTTATATCGACATAACTCCCGTGATCTGTGTAAAAATGCCCTAAAGAGCCGTGTCTGTGCCTAATCCAGCAGGGAGAGGGTTAAAGACACAAAAGGTCCCATTTAGTAAAGCAGGTTTTATGTCGCAACCGTTATTGGGATCATTGCATTTGTCAACCATTTACCGAATACACACCGACTGTCTTTGAAAAAACTATACTATTTGATGTTAATGAAACGTAAGAGTATTTTGTTAAGCTATACAATATGGCAGCATGTTATTGTTTGATTTCCTGGTATATAAAACACATGGATGAAGAGTTATGTCCCCTTATTTGGTGGTGGCAGAGTGTATGTTTTGTGCAATGTGTAAATTAACTGCCAAATTATGTATCGGTGGGTTTATCATGGTGATGAATGTGCACTTTCAAAGACTATATTTTGAGATTATCATTGACAATGTTGTTGTAGGCATCTCAAAATTAAATAAAGCATTATGTATTTAATTAAGATAATTCTGTTTGTTGTCATTTATTTGATGTACATATGTATGTCAACATTTGTTCAAAATGGGTAAACATCTGAAAATATTTATTCTAATCTTACATTATCATAATTTATATATAAATTACACACATACAAGATTTAATTATAACATTGCTGCAGGTTTTCATCCTTCCATAAACAGACCAATGGAATACTATTGTAGTTGCATTTAAGATTATTTCACTTGTATTGTGGATTGCACGTTTTACGTGTATCAGACTGCTTGTGCCAATCTGGCTGACCGTGCTAGCTCACCCTACCCTACTCGGACACACTATACAAACTTGGAGCCGACCAGTCTTTGCTTTACCTCTTCAATGACGAGTGGCAAGCAGGGAAACCAGCATAATCTTTTCACGATTTTTAGCATGATGCATCCTTGAAAACCCAGGCCATTATGACTGCACTTACCCCCTGTCAAATACCCTGGGATCACTGTCTATATAGAACTCCGTTTTCGACTAGTTAGCCTGTTTGAATATTTTGCTTATATAATGCATTAAAATATTCAAACAGGCTAACCGTAGTCGAAAACCGAGTTCAATATAGACAGTGATCCCAGGGTATTTGACGGAGGTTAGTGTAGTCATAATGGCTTGGGTTTTCGAGGATTGTTCAAATACTGTGTAAAAACAACATTAATGCTCATCAAATGATGTTCCAATGTGCTTGATGTGAACCACTGTTAAG